>JAWPHD010006778.1:0-139352 GCA_037043455.1 Cyrtodaria siliqua
CACAGATCTAGTTAGGATTGTAACCTGTTATTTGATTGTAACCTGTTATTTGATTGTAACCTGTTATTTGATTTGATTTCCTGCTACTCCCCCTTACTCCCCGCTCCAATTCTTCACCCCACCTCCCCCTCCCCCCCCCCCCCCGTCCACCCTCACGCGAAGATACATTCACAAGCTACATGTACATGCTTGTCTCATTGTAAAGATAAAATAACCATGCTCTATAACTAACACTATAGGTACAGTTGTTTTAAGATGACAAAGACACTTCACGGTGTCTGTTGTATTTAAGGAAAACAGTTGTCTTTTCTGTATATTGTCTTATTTTAAATAATGTAGACACTGAATATCACTATTTAATTTTCGGCGGTATTAAAACGGTGTGTAAGCCAGTTTATTATACCAATGTCACAGTAAGAAAGACGAAATATCATACTATTCGATAACATTTATAATTAATAAAAATTCTCTTTCATACAAGCGTGTTTGTATTGAAAATATCAAATGCAATATGTAAAGTTATTTGAAGGGAGTACATCAAGCTTTTTAGGAGGTCTATATGTCCGGAAAAATGTCTTATTCAAAACCGAAAGTAGGCTTCTTTCACATTTTGTATATTGACATGGCAATATAAAATTTGTTTTAGTTAATAGATTTTAATTCCTTTGGGTAAGATGAAGATGTTTGTAGTTTCATAAATATATGTCAAATGCCTTTCAAGTTATGACATCTGTAACAACATTTCTCAGGGTAGGGATTACATGGGTATCCGGTGAAGATAGGGAATTCCAACCCGAGGTATAAGTGTTTATATCGGAACCGAGGCTTTGCCTACGGTGAGATGTAAATATCTAGCCCCGGTAAAACAACGGATATCCTTGTCCGGTATGCTAGAAGATATTGTGATCCATAAGTGTTTGCAATGCTACGCAGTCGACACAAAAACAAATGTCATTGTGTTGTTTTGACAAGAAATAGGAATATAATGGATAAGTAGTACACAACCGGGTTCTGATCATTTCCTATTCTTACTGAGTTTTTGCGGCCATAAATCATACACTGTAATGTTCACGGTATCAAGTTAATTGATATGGTTAAATCAAATATTTCTATAAATTAATTTTCTTTCAAATACTTTCTTCTTCACTCGAAATCCACAACAACTGACGATTTAGCACGAAACACATTTTGTAAAATTGTCAACAGTGCCGACTGTACCTTCAATAACTGTTTTGAGTATTATTTTTTAAAAAAGTAACTATCCCATGGCATAACCATTGTGATGCATCACCGAAGTGTACACAAATACTTCTAAAATAGTATAAAACCTTCTCTAAGATAAATAATAAATAACTCAAAAGTTTATTTACAAATCCTGTTCCGCCATTATTTCCCGGCGTCGTACTTTTCTCTCTCGCTTAAAACTGCGACGAACCAAAACATGTTCGCCCCACTGTATGTGCAAACCAGGGATAACTGAACAATTTTACATCCGATACCAATCAAAATAGAGTGAATTTCACCTGATACCAATCAAAATAGAGTGAATTACACCCGATACCAATCAAAATAGAGTGAATTTCACCTGATACCAATCAAAATAGAGTGAATTTCACCTGATACCAATCAAAATAGAGTGAATTACACCTGATACCAATCAAAATAGAGTGAATTTCACCTGATACAATCAAAATAGAGTGAATTACACCTGATACCAATCAAAATAGAGTGAATTCTGATTTTAGGCCTGAATAACACGGTGCTAACACCATATTTTGATTATTTAGTATGTTTATCATAAATTGGAACATGTTTACAGTATCTATCCCGCTAACAACATTTACAACATATATACACCGTTTCTAACTTACTGACAACGAGGTATATATATAACTTATATATTTTGAAAATCCAAACTCCATAGACATAATATAAACGGCTCTAACTAGCCAGGACAAACCTCCAAAACTGAAGCGAGGGAATTAAGAGTTACCAACTCATAATTCATTTTACGCATCTTCAATCACGGGTATAGTAAACACCGTAAATAAATCAAAATACTTTTAATCGGCATATATACATTAGTATGTGACATGAACGCCTGGTAGAGTTTTGAGTAACGTTTTTGGTGTGCAATTTTGCCGTTATTTGGCGGGTTAGTGTCTTTAATATTTAAAGACCTTCAATAAAAAGCTGGATTTCCCGTTAATATATTAGTTTTTTATACGATATGAGTTTGTTTGTTGTTATTTTTTGTGTTTCTTTACATTACTTATTATATTCTTTATTTTGTCCACTTCAACATTATCCTTGGTATGTGCAAGTATTTTTTACAAACAATGCTATATATTCTATATTGACGAAGGTTTACAATATATGGGTTTCGGTGTAAAGCAACGTTCTATACATAGTCTGACGTTCAATATTGCTGCTCGTCGCAAAATCGCCAAGAAGAAGAGCCATGTTCATTAAATAAATTGCATTTTCAGTATTTGTCAACCCTCGACATCTCATTAGCCTCTCCGGAAACGAACAGCACAGGACGTATTGCATGTATTGCAACAATACGCATTAATTCGCACCTCATATTTGCTTTGGACAATGGCAGACTTACATGTCCGGGCGGAGTGTATAACATTGCTGTTAGAAGTCAGACGAGTGGTGAAGCAGTCCTTACCTGTAATTCTGTGTCCTATCACAAAACTGTGAATGCCAATTTAGGAATAATTATTTGTGGTAAGTAGCATGGTTGAATTAAACGTATTCAATAAATGAACATTTTTAATTATTTAATCCTACCAAGAAACGTATCGTATCTGTAAATTTCTAACAGGCCAACATATAATTAAATGCGTTTCGTTTAAAAAACGTATTTTATATATGTATTTTTTTAGTGTAAAGGAAAAATTATAAATTTCCTACCAAGTTGATATATTTAAAGCGTCAAGGAAGAGAATGTGTTTTTCCTAAACGACAGTAACGGTGACAGCATTGACAATATGTGTGTCTTGTTTTTTGAAGGAATATGGATAAGTCGGCAACAATTTGGTGTGTGTAGCATCGTGGGTATATCTTCTACAAGTCATATAGTAATAAGCTGCATTAAGCCTATCCCTTCTTTTCAATAGTCACTGTCTTCGTTAATTAACTTTGATTTAGCTTCTCCTGGTCGAGAGAGTAAAGACGCTGCGTTTGAAAGCTTTACGCCTCTCGCCGCTGCTGGACTTGGATCATCACTATTTTCACATATACCGTAATGTTAGCTCCACACAGAATAACACTTACCCTAATGCACTTACCCTACCCTTACCCTCTTGATTTGTTCAGTCATGTCACAGAAAATACATGAAAGACTTCATCTTTCACTGTCTTAACTTCGAATCATTTTCAATTAATTTTTGTTCGTTTTGCACAATATTTTGAGTTGCAATTAATGTTACTGTTACTATTTAGATCCGCCAAAGCCAGGTTATATTTTAACGTTTAATTCGTAAAGTACTTCTGTAAAACATTTCTTTCTGACATGCAGAATTCCTGTTTTCTAGTCAATATATGTGAAATTTATGACAAGTGTATATCGTATTTATGTAGAGGTTAGAACAAGTCAAAATGAAATTCTGACTGACTTCACCTATTCCCCATATTATAATAAACGTCTGCTCCATGTTTTTATTGATAAATATGACTTCATCTTTTCTATAGAATATAAATGTTATATTTACGAAGTCAAAAAAGAAAGTGTGCTATCAGATTTGCATAGGCAACCTCATTACAAATATTGGTATTACATTGTAGTAAACGTTTACATCATAAATATGTTCTAACATCCTTTATGTTTGAGAAGACGTTTAAAGTTGACATTCGTGACATTCTTGAGAAATTCCAGAAAACCAGCAATTAACAAGATGACCGTTATCTTGTGTTTTCTCATGCAACTGCATGCAGTTTAAAATGTTGTCTTTGCTCAGGTACTCAAACTACGTTAGTGAATGAACTTTTCATACAAATATGTCGCTACTTTATTAATGCATACATGTTGTATATTTTAAAATATAAAACTTGTTCTACTAAATTTCCAAAAAGATATGTGCACACTTTCTTCTTGATTGAATATATAAACAAAAGGAGCCAATCGTAATGGCTGCAAATTATGTCAACATATAATCATGACTTGTAGTTTTATCGTTATATGCCTGTTGATGTTTATGTGCATACATGTGTTTATGTCCTCAGTTCCGTGTGGACCTGGTCAGTTCTATAATGATACAACAGGCGTCTGTACCAGGTGTCCAGTGGATCACTACCAGAACATATTTAACCAATACCAGTGTACGAATTGTCCTGTAGGCCAGTACCCGGATGTTTTCAAGTTAAATTGTAAGAGTAAGTATGCATTGATGTTTTGGCTGTCCTGATCTCATACAGTGCCAAAAAAGCATATTTCGGTGTTTTTCTAACCTTAGTTGATACACCTTCAGATTTAGTATGCATTGTTATTTACGTTATCGCAAATTGTTGCAGTGTCAGAGAAAATTCAGCTGACTAAAACTGTTACAATATCAGAGTAATGATACATTACTGTTTCAGCTAGCCTAAGATATCTAGTTATTAGATTAAGCATACAAAATGTGTTGGACTATTCCCATAAACCTTGCTGGAAATCTGTGTTTACTAATATTATAATATGAAGATCATATGAATGCAGATCATATGAATGCTGAATACAATTGTTGTTGAGCTTTCAAAAGCTGATAGAATGTTAGAGTAAGCATAAAATTATGTTTCATCTTGCTCAAGTTCGAGTAAGTATCAGTGATGTTTAGCAGGCCCCAATAGCTGGATAATACAAAAAATATTGATGTGTTAGGAGATATCCTTGTCTAAATAATGGCAATGCAAGAAAAACTGGTTGGTCTAGTTGTTATATCATCAATAAACAAGAAAATAATTTACAGACAAATCATAACAGAGTCTTTTAATATGAAAACTGTTAGTCAGATTAATATAATATAATTAAGAAATAGAACATCGTTTACTGTGAATTTTCGTTTAATATATCACGGTTTGGAGTTCAATTGTAAACAATAACAATTGAACGACAAACCGTGATATATTATAGATAATTCACCGTAAACGATGTTCTATTTCTATTCTAATACCCCTAAAATGTGAAAAGAACGCACACATCCGAAATCTATCGCATTGCTTTGCTTAATCTCCTAACGTTGCATACGTTACAATGCGCAATGCGCAATGCTTATTCTTCTAACGTTGCAAAAATTACAGTGATATATTATATTATATTATATTATAATACACCCGCACTATATAGCCTAGTTTAAAATATCTCGTTATATTGAACGATATATCACTGTAATTTTTGCAACGTTAGAAGAATAAGCATTGCGCATTGCGCATTGTAACGTATGCAACGTTAGGAGAGTAAGCAAAGCAATGCGAAAGATTTCGGATGTGTGCGTTATTTTCACATTTTAGGGGTATTAGAATAGAAATAGAACATCGTTTACGGTGAATTATCTATAATATATCACGGTTTGTCGTTCAATTGTTATTGTTTACAATTGAACTCCAAACCGTGATATATTAAACGATAATTCACAGTAAACGATGTTCTATTTCTTAAATATAATATAATATAATATAATATAATAAATATAATATTATATAATATAATATAATATAATATATTTAAAATAGAACAATTCGTATACCTCTCATAACAGTATATTCAAATTCCTTGTTCAACGTACATTTTTGTGATGTATAAAACCGCCCGCCCCATGTTTTTGTGCAATTTTCCATGATTCTTTGTGGGGTTGCAACGTACGAACGGCATTGCAGATTTTACAAATATTAAGAAACTTTAAACATATAGTCAAACCCATTAGATTTAGTTAGCACTTTAAACAAGTAGATCGTGATACGGCCTTTTTGGGCATATTTTGTCTTTCACAGTTGGTGCGCGTTTCGAGGAGGCACTACACCCAGATAACAATGCACAACGAATGTGTATTAATGAGTCATACTGTGACTCAACATGTAACACAGGCTATGTTTACGACAGTGGCGATTCTTCCAAGATATTCACATATAATACTGAAGCCAGCATGTGGAATGTCTATGGTTCAGACATTTTCTGTTTACGTAAGTAGTATTAGACAAGGATACTATTTTAAGCCAACTTGTATGACATATTTCCAGTTTAATGCATTGGGTATGGGGTTTGGGGCGGATATGAGTATAGATAACTGTATATCAATACAACTGCACAAAATAAAATGCTATTATGCAACTTTGTGTTTGATAATGAGGTCCGTTAAATAAGGTCCTTGGGATCATCAAGCCCATTCTGTGTCGGAGTAAAGTAGAATATCGCTTAAGCCGGTGCTAGGAGGCGTGAGAGGTGTTCCATCTAGTAATTACCTCTCATTAACAGACTCAATAAAACCGAGCCTGCTACTTTTCTCTCTTATTTGTGTTTGTTGCTTCCAAGGGATCACCTCTTCAGTATGTATTGCCATTTACACTAGCGTTAGTTCAGTGCTGTGTGGCGGCCGTAAAAGTCGCCCCGACTACAAATCAGTAGTGTCATTATTTACTGGTCCTTTGGGATCATCAAGCCCATTCTGTGTTGCTTTAAAGTAGACTATCGCTTAAGCCGATACTAGGAGGCGTGAGAGGTGTTACATCTTATAATTACCTCTCATGAATAGACACAATAAAACCGAGTTTTCTCTCTTGTTTGTGTGTGTTGCTTCCAAGGGATCACCTTTTCAGTATTTATAAATTTAAGAAAACATATTAAGATATAAATAAAATAAAAGAACTATCACAAATGTGTTGCATTTATTACAGCTTCATTTTTTGGATCATCAATGTATATACTTTAGCTATTCAATCAGCAAGTAGGTTAGCAATGAAAAAGTTGCTTTTCATGTTGTTTTAAATGCTAGCGTTGGGAAATAGGTATATCATTTGAAACGAGATAGATCTATGTTTTTCATAAAAGGTTACGTCGATAATTGTTCTTAATCTGGGAAGAGGATTTTGAAGTGGCGAAGAGAGGTTTCTAGGGAGCGCGAGAGGTGATGCTTCTTACATTACCTCCCATGAACAGACTCAATAAAACAATGTCTGCTGCTTTATTCTCTTGGTTGTGTTTGTTGCTTCCAAGGAATTTCCCGTATCAGTATTTCTATAGTTTTTAACTCTAATCCTGGTGATGAATGACCACCCTTCTAGATAAACAATGGTGAGTTTCGCCTTCCAAATGTATAGGTGAGTTTCGCCTACCAAATGTATACCTAACATAACAATCAGATTACTATCTTGCTTTGATAATATAATATGGCACCTCGTTTTGACTACCTTTGTCGCTAATCCTTTGCAAATGAAGGACCGAATATTGGTCAACTTGATTTACATGTGGGATGAACTAAACAAATAAATACATAAAATATTCCCTTTTACGGTAATGAATAGAGCAGCATACTGTGATGTACCCCCTCTCGGCTAGTGGTTGATATATGTGTTCATTAAAAAAACTGGACTTAATGTATTGTGGGTATTGCGTATATTTAAATCTACGCCTTGGCGAAAGATATATGTCTTGGCCTTTCTTTAATACATCTTATAAGAAGATCTATCCGCTTGAAAGACAAACCGTAAAATGTGTAACTTAGACAATTTACAATGTGACTTTTTATATTGATGTATACTGATGACATGGTGTATGTCTTTTAGATTTTATCTTCATATGTGTCGAATGATAAGGTCTGCCAGCCATGACTTTTATATCTAGTAAACACATTAAGACATAAAATCAAGTTTTTCATTTTTCATGTTTTGACTTTAGTTTTGTTCTAAACACAATGTAAGAACTATCAACACATTGCTGTCTGTATTTATTATAGCTAAAATGTTTAATTTGCATTTTTCTTTATAACGTTAAGAACACAGTACTGTTTAGCTATACCTTGGATAATATTCAATATAAAAACGGTTTACAAAGGAAAAGCACCCTCTATGTATATACTTGAGCTAATCAGTCAACAATGTGTTAGCAATAAAAAAACAACAAGCATTGCATGTTATTGCAAATGGTAGCATTCGAAAATAGGTATTTAATTTGAAACAAGATATTGATGTTTGCTGATGACATTTTGTTGTTGTTTTTTAAAGAAACTGCCAATAGATTCCAGAATGTTTTTGATGGCTTATCTGACGCTGACTACTGCATTTATACATATGACAGTAACATTAAATACAACAAACACTAAGGAGATGCGTTTTCGTAATACTGGTGTTTTGCCTAGGAACTTAAGAAAGGCCAAAAAAAAAAAATTGGTGTGTATCTCATAAACCCCATACAAGTTGATGATGCAACTGAAAGTTTCTCTGTGATGTCAGTTTACCTCGATTTATTGTGATAAATCATTGTTCAGAACAAATTCAAAAAAAAAAATCATAAAAAGTTTTAGGGTCGGCCCCTTAAAAATAGGGTCGGTCGGGCCACCGGAAACACAGGTTGTTTTTTTTGGCCAAATGTATTTGCTGAAATTGAAATAGAACCCGTAAAATTGTTAGTGCTATCTGAAACTATCTTTACACAAAATGGATAATTCAATGCAACACAGATAACACAAGAAATGATCAAATATTCGCTCAAGTTGGTGAATATCTAAAGAACTTACCCTTTCGATACTAATCTATGGTTCTCAAATATGTGTATTTTCTTTTGAATCTTGAATGAATATAATTATGATATTTCTTAAAACAGTTTTAAATGAAAAGGACATACCAAAACGATTCTATTCATGGAGAATTTGGAAGGACATAGCTTATTGATAGTCAAACATTTTTTTGAAGGAAAAAAAGAATGTTGGTCAAATTCACTCGATCTGATAATAATTACTCTGTAACATGTGTTTATACTAATCCTAAAATGTAGCATGGTCACTAAAATTCCTTTTGTATTTGCACAGGTGCAAATCGTTTAATTGAAAATAACACCTGTCAGTATAAATGGTGTACTCAAACTACTAGTTATTTGAAGTTAGAGTATGGCAGTCAGCTGAAATGGACATGCTACAAAACAAATAGAGTATGGTCTCATCTCGTTGGTTGGTTTAAACATGTCGATGTTTAAATCAACCAACTCGATGACACCATGCTCTATCTATTACTTATAACACTTACATAGAAACAGATTGTGTAACTTCAATACCACACTTGGTTTTAGGATGCTTTGATGTCCCAAGTTGCTTGAAATAATTACTTTTTTTTTAAGAATGTGAAAATTGCATGATAATTCTAATCAAATTATGTATTACCGTTTGGAAACCTGAAGTAAAGCAAATTTCTACACATTGATGATAGTATTAAAATCTTGATCACTTTAGTAAATATATCTCCGTACGACATCAAACAACGGAACTACTTCGTCGATTTCCGTAATCCGGTATTTTAAACGTTACGGAAATCTATGAGATAATTCCGATTCGAAAGGAAAAGACCGAACGATGATTTGACCTTCATTTCCATATTTATTTCGCTAGTATAATGTGATAAATATATAATGATTTTTTTAAAAGAGGTAGAGCGTTTTCAAACCCTTTTCGGTCACATATTTAATATAGTATTAGCTGTAGAGCATTCCGAAACTTCATATACAGGTTTGTTATGAATGCCATCCACAATTAGGTCACCGGTCATGAACAACCTTGATCTAATTTGTACACCTAGGTTAATTTGCTACCTGTTACTTTCGTTCTACGAACTCGATAACACTATAGTCCTACTCAAAATGTACATCTCTATAACAACAATAATTTCAAATCTAAAGTAGGTGACCTTCAACAGCCTTGACCTATTTTTATTATTGGCTCAAACTACTGTGGTTTTGCTTAGTTGTAGTTAAATGTAATGCTTTATTGGACTCATACAGGAATGTATGTAACTAACATATGTCCAGCCAGAGGTAATGCACTTTCTTCCATACGACAAGTCCATATGTACGCAATGACCGATATGGTCAGTAATGTCAGTAACAATTGCCAATGGTAGTAAATTGTGAAATATCACAAAAAAAGCCGAGGCTTTCAGACATGTAAGGAAGTTTATAGTTGCCCACAAAGTGCATGCATAGATTCGTAAGTTGGTAAATGCTCATGAATTATCCATTGAGCCTATGAATACAATTCTTATACATATAAAACAAAATGGAATAGAAACGGGCCATTCATTTCCGCTCACTTATAGTGTCCCTTTCCAACAAAAAAGCGGGATACGTTAAAGAAACGTCATTGGACTACACGTATATGCAATTGGTGGTGCTAAGTCTATATAACCATTGTTACGATCTGACTGGTTCCTACTATTCGACATGCGATTATACTGACTCCTCTTAGACCGAGACTATGCATGCCCTCTGCATGATAAGATTATTTGTAATACGTAATATGTAGTTACGGTTATTAGAATTTTTAATATGAATGTGCTGTATTGACTGCCAGCTCATTTTGCTTGTTATATGTTGGACCTTGGTAATTGTAATTATTATAACAACTGTACAATTTGTTTTATAAACTTTGTGTTTATTTTGCAGCATATTCCAACCCGGAGTATATTGTTTCTATGAGAGTAGTCCATCAGTCACAAGGATTAGCCAGTTCCTGTATAACCAGTTTTCAAAAGGCTATGGTCAGAGACATACCAGACTTTGAAAGTAAAATTTCAAGTTATTGCTCTGGTATGGAATGGAAAGTGGAAAACATGGTCAGTAAAGTTGATACTGGTATACAAGACGTAAGTAGATTTTAGTTTTTACCTTAAATAGTAAAACCCATATCAATGGTTTTCCTACCAGATTGACTGCTGATTTGACAGCAAATGTCTATAAACAATTGTAATATGGTTGTTGGGGAATCAGACATGCCTTAATTGGTCCCAGGTTTTCAAACGTTATAAAACATTTGGAATCATTGTGTATAAAATAAATCCTACACCACCGACACCACATATCTAATTGTATACATTGTGATCAACTCTTTGAGTGTATTATATTGTTTAAAGGGACTGGGGCAATCTGGAAGCATTATGGGTGCAAATACAAATCCAAATGAAGTCATACTGTGTTTTAGATTCATATTCAGTGTGCATTTGCACTTAACTATGTCACACTATCCGTACAATTTAATTATTGTCGGCTTAATTTAATGAATCTGTACATTTCATTTGGTACTGAAGCACATTATGAAGCTTCTGTCACTCTTTTAGATCGCCTGCAGCCCATTTTATCTAGGATGGAATAGAGATCTTACTGCGTTTGTATATCTGTTTGGCAAATTTGGACGGGTTTTAAGTTCTTTTATATAGTTGTTCTATGCTTTTTGGAGTCAGTAGTTAACATGTTAATGTAAATTTGACGCTGTTCAATGTGTTTTCTAGTGATTTTTTCATAATAACTCCTCCGTTGACACACACAAGTTTCGGTATTATACTCAGTTGTTTAGGAGACTTTTGTTGAAATTGACATAACGACCGTAAGAGATATTCATTGGAAGGGAACTTCAATTTTTAGATATGTAACATACCTCTGAACTACATATAATACTCGAAACTAAATGCTACTGTTGTTTTTTAATTCTACCAAGCGATTAGTAAGCATTATTATGTATAGAAGCTCTTAAGAATAGAATTAAGAAATCAATCACTTGATTGATGAATGCATTTGTGTAGGTACCAATAAAAATGTGTATTTCGAAAACATCGGAAGGAATATGAAGAAATAATGTTTTATTCTTCTTCTTCGTTCCGATTTATTAGTTATATTTTTATTGAAAAATAGTCCTATAGAAATATCCGCGTTAATGCAGGTCCGCACTGTACACGACTAAATCAAATGATAAAATACGTTTCTCCGTCCTATTTTACTTTTCTATATATTTTTGACTTGCTCTTTCGAGAGCTAGCCTATTTTATTGTCTTCAGTTTATAACTGGTAGTTACCGGTTCTCTGCTTAAAAAAGGTGAACAGCGCGGACCACTACAGGAATAACTGATTCTCTGCTCTAAACTTGAACGTTTAATGTGTACATACGCTAAGGTACCAATCTTATTTTCCCTTCCGCCAAGGCTGGTCCATTTTTCGACATAGGTTTGACATGCAATGTTGATTCCATCATTTTTTAGTGGATTGTGTTCATAAAAAGATGCAGTCTTCATTTTAATTATACATCTTTGTGTATTTTATCCTTTTTGTTCAACCAAGTTTACTGTTAAAATTAAGGTATCTTTTATAACCCTGCATATTTCATGCACATTCATGTAAATTGATTCAGTATATGTATCTTTCAAAATCAAAATCTTGAAAATTATCGTCCTTTTACTCTGTCAAAAATTTATATTTTACTATAAAACCTAAGGATAAAAACCGAGTAATACAAATTTTATCACCTAAAATCTCAGCATCTCTGCAATAAAAAATTATGAATATATTAGTATATTCGTTTTATATTGAAATAAAATAGTAGATGTAGATTTGTCGATTTCATTTACCTTATCCTAAATGGGTACTTCCACGTACGCAGTATATTTGCTGATGCAACACATTTCGGCCTTGGACCGGTCCACTGTTGACTATTGATACTTGTATTACACGATGAGAGGGGCAATGTTCATTTTATTATGCTGTTGTGGCGAAATTTATATGTTGTTATCTGAAAATTATTGAGAATAATTATTTACTGTAATCTGTTATCCGCAATCTATATCGAATGACGAAACAAGATGTTTTGTTCTTCTCTCCCCTCTTCACACGTATCGTAAACATGTCACAGATCTAGTTAGGATTGTAACCTGTTATTTGTTTGATTTCCCCTTACTCCCCGCTCCCCGTCTCCACCCCACATCCCCCTTCCACCCTCACGCCCCTTCCCACGAACCGTGTAGCAAACATGTCATGTTTGGGATTGTTACCCGATATTTGATTTGATTTCCTGTTACTCACCGCTCCCCGCCCCTACCCTTACGTCCCTTCCCATGAACCGTGTAGAAAACATGTCATGTTTGGGATTGTTACCCGATATTTGATTTGATTTCCTGTTACTCGCCGCTCCCCGCCCCACCCTCACGCCCCTTCCCACGAACCGTGTTTAAAACATGGCATGTTTGGGATTGTTACCCGATATTTGATTTGATTTCCTGTTACTCAACGCTCCCCGCCCCCACTCCCCTCCACCCTGACGCCCTTCCCCACGAACCGTGTAGAAAACATGTCATGTTTGGGATTGTTACCCGATATTTGATTTGATTTCCTGTTAACTGTTTTTAATATGTTTAAGCCATTGTTATATGCTATATCATTAAATTATTCCATGTTACGAGATTATCACCTTGTCTCCACTCCTTCATTATAGTTACCTGACAAGGTAAGCTGTTCCTTTTTGAAGGAAACTTTATATTTGTTGCAGGAGCAATTTGTTTTACTTACTTTAATAAGTGGTATAACAACCGGTATTACACTGTTGCCACTTTATATATATAAATATATGTAACCCTAATGCAATGTTAAATAAATTCATTTGAAAAAGAAACTGAATATAATGCACATGCAAATGCACATGGTCCTTTTAGGGCCGATGTTACCCGGACATATATAAATGCTGAGTGTAATAATCACCTCAAATACTGTCTGAGTATCGCCCACATATACTTATTTTGATACTTTGCTAGTCTACGAATGCGTTATATCCATCATCAGTAGAAGATACATTCACAAGCTACATGTACATGCCTTGTCTCATGTAAAGATAAAATAACCATGCTCTATAACTTACACTATAGATACAGTTGTTTTAAGATGACAAAGACACTTCACGGTGTCTGTTGTATTGAAGGAAAACAGTTGTCTTTTCTGTATATTGTCTTATTTTAAATAATGTAGACACTGAATATCACTATTTAATTTTCGGCGTATTAAAACGGAGTGTAAGCCAGTTTATTATATCACAGTAAGAAAGAGGAAATATCATACTATTCCATAACATTTATAATAATAAAAGTTCTCTTTCATACAAGCCTGTTTGTATTGAAAATATCAAATGCAATATGTAAAGTTATTTGAAGGGAGTACATCAAGCTTTTTAGGAGGTCTATATGTCCGGAAAAAATTCTTATTCAAAACCGAAAGTAGGCTTCTTTCACATTTTGTATAATGACATGGAATATAAATTTGTTTTAGTTAATACATTTTAATTCCTTGGGGTAAGATGAAGATGTTTGTAGTTTCATAAACATCTGTCAAATGCCTTTCAAGTTATGACATAACAACATTTCTTAGGGTAGGATTACATGGGTATCCGGTGAAGATAGGGAATTCCAACCCGGGGTATAAGTGTTTATATCGGAACCGAGGCTTTGCCGAGGTTCGATTAAAACACTTATACCTCGGGTTGGAATTCCGTATCTGAACCGAATACCCATGATAGATTCTTTTTCTTGCATATCAGAGACATTTTGTGCGTTGACGCCGCCAGCTACTAACGTTTTGCATGTTTTCCTGCATACCGGAAGTTGGCGCACGTGAATTGTATCTCGACCCTGCGGTGAGATGGAAATATCTAGCCCCGGTAAAACAACGGATATCCTTGTCCGGTATGCAAGAAAATGTGATCCATAAGTGTTTGCCATGCTACGCAGTCGACACAAAAACAAATGTCATTGTGTTGTTTGACAATAATAGGAATATAATGGATACGTAGTACACTACCGGGTTCTGATCATTTCCTATTCTTACTGAGTTTTTGCGGCCATAAATCATACACTGTAATGTTCACGGTATCAAGTTAATTGATATGGTTAAATCAAATATTTCTATAAATTAATTTTCTTTCAAATACTTTCGTCTTCACTCGAAATCCACAAAAACTGACGATTTAGCACGAAACACATTTTGTAAAATTGTCAACAGAGCCGACTGTACCTTCAATAACTGTTTTGAGTATTAATCTTTTTTAAAAAGTAACGATCCCATGGCATAACCATTGTGATGCATCACCGAATGTACACAAATACTTTCTAAAATAGTATAAAACCTTCTCTAAGATAAATAATAAATAGCTCAAAGTTTATTTACAAATCCTGCTCCGCCATTATTTCCCGGCATCGTACTTTTCTCTCCCGCTTAAAACTGCGACGAACCAAAACATGTTCGCCCCACTGCATGTGCAAACCAGGGATAACTGAAGAATTTTACACCCAATACCAATCAAAATAGAGTGAATTACACCCGATACCAATCAAAATAGACTGAATTTCACCCGATACCAATCAAAATAGAGTGAATTCTGATTTTAGGCCTGAATAACACGGTGCTAACACCATATTTTGATTTATTTAGTATGTTTATCATAAATTGGAACATGTTTACAGTATCTATCCCGCTAACAACATTTTACAACATATATACACCGTTTCTAAACTTACTGACAACGAGGTATATATATAACTTATATATTTTGAAAATCCAAACTCCATAGACATAATATAAACGACTATAACTAGCCAGGACAAACCTCCAAAACTGAAGCGTCGAATTAAGAGTTACCAACTCATAATTCATTTTACGCATCTTCAATCACGGGTATAGTAAACACCGTAAATAAATAAAATACTTTTAATCGGCATATATACATTAGTATGTGACATGAACGCCTGGGTAGAGTTTTGATAAACGTTTTTGTAGTGTAATTGTGCCGTTATTTGGCGGGATAGTGTCTTTAATATTTAAAGACCTTCAATATAAAGCTGGATTTCCCGTTAATATATTAGTTTATTTATACCATATGAGTTTGTTAGTTGTTATTTTTTGTGTTTTTTTACATTACTTATTATTTTCTTTATTTTGTTCACTTCAACATTATCCTTGGTATGTGCAAGTATTATTTACAAACAATGCTATATATTCTATATTGACGAAGGTTTACAATATATGGGTTCGGTGTAAAGCAACGTTTATAAATAGTCTGACGTTCAATATTGCTGCTCGTCGCAAACTCGCCAAAGAAGAATAGCCATGTTCATTAAATAAATTGCATTTTCAGTATTTGTCAACCCTCGACATCTCATTAGGCTCTCCGGAAACGAACAGCACAGGGCGTATTGCATGTATTGCGACTATACGCATTAATTCGCACCTCATATTTGCTTTGGACAATGGCAGACTTACATGTCCGGGCGGAGTGTATAACATTGCTGTTCAAAGTCAGACGAGTGGTGAAGCAGTCCTTACCTGTAATTCTGTGTCCTATCACAAAACTGTGAATGCCGATTTAGGAATAATTATTTGTGGTAAGTAGCATGGTTGAATTAACCGTATTCAATAAATGAACATTTTTAATTATTTAATCCTACCAAGAAACGTATCGTATCTGTAAATTGCTAACAGGCCAACATATAATTAAATGCTTTTCGTTTAAAAGAACGTATTTTATATATGTATGTTTTAGTGTCAAGGAAAAATTATAAATTTCCTACCAAGTTGATATATTTAAAGCGTCAAGGAAGAGAATGTGTTTTTCCTAAACGACAGTAACGGTGACAGCATTGACAATATGTGTGTCTTGTTTAGCTGTGTTTCTCGGAAGGAATATGGATAAGTCGGCAACAATTTGGTGTGTGTAGCATCGTGGGTATATCTTCTACAAGTCATATAGTAATAAGCTGCATTACGCCTATCCTTCTTTTCAATAGTCACTGTCTTCGTTAATTAACTTTGATTAAGCGTCTCCTGGTCGAGAGAGTAAAGACGCTACGTTTGAAAGCTTTACGCCTCTCGCCGCTGCTGGACTTGGATCATCTTTATTTTCACATATACCGTAATGTTAGCTCCACACAGAATAACACTTACCCTAATGCACGTACCCTACCCTTACCCTCTTGATTTGTTCAGTCATGTCACAGAAAATACATGAAAGACTTCATCTTTCACTGTCTTAATTTAGTTCGTTTTGCACAATAATTTGAGTTGCAATTAATGTTACTGTTACTATTTAGATCCGCCAAAGCCAGGTTATATTTTAACGTTTAATTCGTAAAGTACTTCTGTAAAACATTTCTTTCTGACAGGCAGAATTCCTGTTTTCTAGTCAATCTATGTTAAATTGATGACAAGTGTATATCGTATTTATGTAGATATTAGAAAAAGTCAAAATGAAATTCTGACTGACTTCACCTATTCCCCATATTATAATAAACGTCTGATCCATGTTTATATTTATAAATATGACTTCATCTTTTCTATAGAATATAAATGTTATACTCGTATTTACTAAGTCAAAAAAGAAAGTGTGCACTCAGATTTGCATAGGCAACCTCATTACAAATATTGGTATTACATTGCAGTAAACGTTTACATCATAAATATGTTCTAACATCCTTTATCTTTGAGAAGACGTTTACAGTTTGACATTCGTGACATTCTTCAGAAATTCCAGAAAACCAGCAATTAACAAGATGACCGTTATCTTGTGTTTTCCCATGCAACTGCATGCAGTTTGAAATTTTGTCTTTGCTCAGGTACTCAAACTACGTCAGTGAATGCACTTTTCATACAAATATGTCACTACTTTATTAATGCATACATGTTGTATATTTTAAAATATAAAACTTGTTCTACTAAATTTCCAAAAATATATGTGCACACTTTCTTCTTGATTGAATATATAAACAAAAGGAGCCAATCGTAATGGCTGCAAATTATGGCAACATATAATCATGACTTGTAGTTTTATCGTTATATTCCTGTTGATCTTTATAAGCATACATGTGTTTATGTCCTCAGTTCCGTGTGGACCTGGTCAGTTCTATGACGATACAACAGGCGTCTGTACCGGGTGTCCAGTGGATCACTACCAGGACATATTTAACCAATACCAGTGTAAGAATTGTCCTGTAGGCCAGTACCCGGATGTTTTCAAGTTAAATTGTAAGAGTAAGTATGCATTGATGTTTTGGCTGTCCTAATCTCCTACAGTGCCAAAAAAGCATATTTCGATGTTTTTCTGACCTAAGTTGAAACACCTTCAGAGTTAGTATGCATTGGTATTTACGTTATCGTAAATTGTTGCAGTGTCAGAGAAAATTCAGCTGGCTAAAACTGTTACAATATCAGAGTAATGATACATTACTGTTTCAGCTAGCCTAAGATATCTAGTTATTAGAATAAGCATACAAAATGTGTTGGACTATTCCCATAAACCCTGCTGGAAATCTGTGTTTACTAATATTATAATATGAAGATCATATGAATGCAGATCATATGAATGCTGAATACAATTGTTGTTGAGCTGTCAAAAGCTAATAGAATGTTAGAGTAAACATAAAATTATGTTTCATCTTGCTCAAGTTCGAGTAAGTATCATTGATGTTTAGCAGGCCCCAATAGCTGCAAAATACAAAAACATATTGATGTGTTAGGAGATATCCTTGTCTAAATAATGGCAATGCAAGAAAAACTGGTTGGTCTAGTTGTTATATCATCAATAAACAAGAAAATAATTTACAGACAAATCATAACAGAGTCTTTTAATATGAAAACTGTTAGCCAGATTAACATAATATAATATAATATAACATAACATAACATAACATAACATAACATAACATAACATAATATAATATAATATAATATAATATAGTATGGTATAATATAATATAATATAATATAATAATATAAAATATTTAAAATAGAAAAATTCGTATACCTCTCATAACAGTATATTCAAATTCCTTGTTCAACGTACATTTTTGTGATGTAGAAAACCGCCCGCCCCATCATTGGATCATGTTTTTGTGCAATTTTCCATGATTCCATGTGGGGTTGCAACGTAAGAACGACATTGCAGATTTTACAAATATTAAGAGACTTAAACATCTAGTCAAACCCACTAGATTTAGTTACCACTTTAAACAAGTAGATCGTGTTACGGCCTTTTTGGGCATATTTTGATGATGTATTTTGTCATTAACAGTTGGTGCGCGTTTCGAGGAGGCACTACACCCAGATAACAATGCACAACGAATGTGTATTGATGAGTCATACTGTGACTCAACGTGTAACACAGGCTATGTTTACGACAGTGGCGATTCTTCCAAGATATTCACATATAATACTGAAGTCAGCATGTGGAATGTCTATGGTTCAGACATTTTATGTTTACGTAAGTAGTATTAGACAAGGATACTATTTTAAGCCAACTTGTATGACATATTTCCAGTTTAATGCATTGGGTAAGGGGTTTGGGGGCGGTTATGAGTATAGATAACTGTATATCAATACAACTGCACATAATAAAATGTTATTATGCAACTTTGTGTTTGATAATGATAAATAAGGTCCTTTGGGATCATCAAGCTCATTCTGTGTTGCACTGGCCTATTGGCGATATTGCGCCAGGCTATTGGTTGACGTCATGTACGTTCAATGAGTCTGACACTGAAGAAGGATTCGATGATTAGCGTGAAGATATTGTAGATATGGAAGCCAACAACCGGACTGATATTGTGTTTGAGGAAAGTGATGATGATGTGTCGTATTTAAATAAAATGATGTAAACTTATGTAAACGTAAGTAATGTTTAATACAGTAGGTAGACATATTAGAATAGACAAAAATTTCATGTCAGTTCAAACTTTGTTGTTACCATCGATGATATCAAAAGGAATATTGCAAAATAATATTTGCATGCAATAGTTTATTGGTTGATTTTTTCTAGATTTCTTGTAACACACGGAATATAGCAAACGATTTTTAAAAAACACTCAATGTAACGGACAATACAAGAACCACACATTGTTCACATCTGCGATAACTTATAAGATTTGGAATTATTTTCGGATATAAAATATTCAATGTTTTTCATTTCTTAAATCAAACATCTTACTTTTAACAAAGTACCGTAAATTACGGTTACGTAGACTTAATAACGCTGGTTAAGTTATATATATACATTAAGTGAAACGACAGTTGTATTTAAAAAAGCATAAACTCCGTTCAAAATGAGTTGTTTTAAATCAATGATGTCTAAAGGAATGTTGCAATAGAACTCTAATAGTTAATTGGATGATTTTTCTAGATTTCTTTAAACATACGGAAAATAGAAAACACTATAAAAATACACAATGTAACGCACATTAAAAGAACCAATCATTGTTTATATAATAGACACGTATATCTGTGATACATAGAATATTTGGAATAATTTTCTATTGTAATATCTTAATTTCGTAAGTTAAAGACTTTCATTTGACAAGGTAGCATACATTACGGTAAACAATTTAAAATACAAATCCTTTCTTCCATTTTAACGGTAACGTATTCTACACTATGTGACACGATAACGCCCCCACACTCAGAAGGCAAACACGTTGCAAAATACTACATACATAATGGGCTTTCAGAAAAAAAAAACGCCAGAGGAAGATTCGCCTCATTAGCCTACAGTCTATTATAACAACTGTATTATTTGTAACATAAATTTTGTTTTATTTTGCAGCATATTCCAACCCTGAGTATCTTATTTCTATGAGAGTAGTCCATCAATTACAAGGACTAGACAGTTCCTGTTTAACCAGTTTTCAACAAACTATGGCCAGAGACAGACCAGACTTTGAAAGTAGAATTTCAACGTATTGCTCTGGTATGCAGTGGACGGTGTCCAACCTCGTCAGTAAAGTTAACAATAATATACAAGACGTAAGTTGATTTTAATTTCTTTCTTTTTTTCTTCAATACAATAGTAAAATACATATCATTGGTTTGCCTAACATAATGACTGAGCGTTAGGCAGCAAATGCAAACAATGTGAACAATGTGGGTGGGGAATAAGACAGGTCTTAATTGATCCCAGGTTGTCAAACCATATAAAATAATTTGGATATATAGAGAATATTTGTTGTTTTGGAGCGAATAACTAATTTCATTTCATCGAGAAGTGTGAAAACTTTATATTTTCACGAATGCGAAGCATGAGTTAAAATATTGAAGCTTGATCACTTCGAAATGAAATAAAATCCGCTATTACGACAAAACAACAAATTTTATTTTTATTTTATGCTTTATAATCAAAGTGTACTGCAGTATCCAGAAAAAAAATGACGACGCCATAGGCTTAGTATGTTAAAATTGCTGTTTTTAATTCCCCATAACCTCTAAACTACTTAACCGATTGCAATAATCTATGACTCAAAATGATTACTTAGTTATTTCCAATCCAATAATATAACTGTATAGCAAATTTCTGAAAACAAATGTTTTTTGAGAAAAAAAATGACCAACTGACAATGACAACAATTCTGAAATACCTGTCCAGTTTTAAAAACTATAGCTCATTTTCTTAGTTCGACCATTTACAATCGAATGATATATATTAAACAGATACTTTCTAAAGAAATAAAATAAAATCCATTCCATATTTCACACATATGAAATATCACTTTTATTTCATTGCTACATTTCCTTTAAATGTTTAACTTGACTTGGGCGATTGGGCGATCTGGAAGCACTATGGGTACCAATCCAAATACAACAATTATAATGTATTTCAAGTTCATATTCAATGTGCGTACGCACTAAACTTGGACACATTATCCATAATTATTGTTACTGAAATAGTTTTGTCTGGAAAACTGGACGACTCGGCTAGTCTTGTAGTATACATAATTAATAGTATTACATATGATGCTTTAATGCGCTTGTAAATTCTTGTTTGGTCGGGAAGCGTCTCCGCGGCCGAATGGTTAACGACGTTGCGTTGTAAGCCTTCGCCTCTCACCGCTGCGGGTTCGAATCCCACTGGGAGCTCGACTTGTGAGAAAGTGTCGATTCTTACGGATGTCGGGAGATGTACAGTACTGGTTCTACCCAGGAAAAGTGGGTGGTCACCATACAAACAAACAAAAAAAAAAGTCTTGTTTCATGATAGAAGTGCACTTTATTTGATTTATATGTACAACTGTAATATAATCTTTCAATATTGATGAATAAGCAACGAAATTCCCTCAGTGCCAAGTTATCGAGCTTTTCAAATTAAACATTTTCATTAACAATAATTATCATACGTCTTAATGTAATTCATACAAACATTTCATATGAAGCTGAAACACAATACTTTTTCCAGATCACCTCCAGTCCATTTTATCTAGCTTGGGTTAGATGTATATCTGTTTTGCAAATTTGCATGATTTTTAAGTTCTTAAATATCATTGTTCTATAAGTTTTGGAGTCAGTAGGTGAAAAGTTTAAGTAAATTTGGGGCTGAATTGTTTTCTAGTGATATTTGTATTGATAACTATTTTGTTGCCACACATATACGCAATTGTTTGCGTGGCCGTTGTTGACATTAACATAGCGATAAGAGGCCGCAAGAGATATTCAATGGAAGTAATGGCCAAATCGACCAGCGTTAAATGTAATTGTGGTCAAAACATAATTAAGACGACATTGGCCATAATATGGGAACTTTAATTATCGTTAACTTGAAATACATGTAACATGTGGAATACATACTTCTGTGTATTTATGTTATACAAATATATTGTGCTTTCAGCTTATAAACTTAAGAATATGGTACTAACACCAGCTTTTGACTGATATATCATTTGGAACATTTGTAAAAGTTAATAATCTTCTAGGAAAAGCACAAATCATTTTATTGTACTTATATTTGTCTGTCAGTGTTTTCAAATACCGTTCGTATTATACCCTTTTTGTCTAATTTAACTTTATTTACGGTATGTAAGTACAAACACGAAAAGTGTAATGTATAGAGTCTAACAATATATCGCCCCGAATTGGCTGCCGGGTAGAATACAATCTCACAAACACACTGTCACATGCAGAGGGATAGGTCCCCTTCCCCCACCCCACCTCCCGATTCATATTCATTTTGTCATTTTTTATCATGCTCATTCAAAGTCTTTATCATGACACCGCGAATGCAAACGTGGCTCCATCGTAAATGGAGTGTCTACTATAGAATTTGCAGAAACTCTGCAGTTCTGCAGGTAAGAAGGTTCTATACCAATTCGCCATATTTTAAATTGATGTAAATGGAGGTTGAGCTCGGCACGTTCATTCCTGTTAGGCGCCATATAACCTTTCATGTGTTGGCGCTCCTTAAAACCCAATTCAGTTCAATTAACAATATATCTCTATGGGTTCATTACCTAATTAATTGAGCAACCACGCAGTATTTACTAATATTTTGACGTTCAATACTGCTGCTCTCGTCGCGAGCTCGCCAAGCGAGAATATACTAAGCCACTAAGATTCGTTTTCAGTATTTCTCAATCTTCGACCTCTCGTTGATCTCTCTGGAAAGAAACAACAGTGAACGCATGTCATGTATTGCGACAATACGCATTAACTCGCACATTATATTTGCTTTGGACAATGGCAAACTTACATGTACGGGCGGCGGAGAGTATGGCATTGCTGTCAAGGATCAGACGAGTGGTGAAGCAGCACTAACCTGTACTTCTGTGTCCTATCACAAAACTGTGAATTTTGATTTAGGAATTATTTGTGGTAAGTAGCACGGTTATATTCAATTTACTTGATAAGAAAGAACATTTTAAATTATTAACCATACCAAGAAACGTATCGGAAGTTCTGTGAATTTCTAACAGCAAATATATATAGTTTGCTTCGTTTAAAGAGCTTATTTTATAAAAAAAATAATGCCAAGTAAAATAATATAAAATCTAACATGGCTTATTAAAATACTCAATGCTGATTGGTTATTGGAGAGGTTAAGAAACTCCTATACAAAACCTCTGACGTCAGGTAGTCAACCGTTAAGACGTCATTTTAAACGCCAGAAAACACGTTAACCGTTGAGACGTCAATGTAAACGTCAGATGCAAGACAATAATGCAATGGAATGCGTTATTTTAAGCGATGCTACGTTCCCACAACACTTTTTAATAGGATAAAGCTGTATATTACTTCTCGATGTTGAAAGATAGGCATAACATGTTAGTTGTGAGGGGCTGGCGTGGAGCAGTCTGTAGCGAGGCGGATTTGTAACCGGAGGCCCCGGGTTCAATACTCGGTGGTGCCACTGAGTTCTGTCGGTGTGATCTTGGGCAAGACGCTTTCCCGTAGCCTCGTCCGTCGGATGGGGACGTAAACCGGGCGGTCCCGTGTATCGGTCTATCCTCCGAGCACGTAGGAACCATAGGAGTCTATTCCATAATAAGAGTAGGGCAGGTTCCCGAATTCCTATGTATACTTCCCCTCTCTCTGGGGCGGCTCTAAATAACCTATACTGTGTTGATGAGCCGTTAAACACCATTCAATTCAATTCAGTTAGGTGTGAGAATTTGTTTGTATTTTATGAAATCTCTCGAGTTTCATGATACACAAAAGTCCACGTCAGATAAGATCAAAACCTGGTGTTTTGGAACTTGAAACACCCGAAACCGCGGGCCTGCTGTCCTTGGTATCGGTACAGTTCAAGTCCCGCCCACTAGGTAATGATCTGGGACAATATAAACCCGCTGGAAATATTTTATTTCTTAATGTCATAGCATGTTGATTATTTTAAAGCGTAAAAGCACTGCATTTGTTTTTCTTAAACGACAGTAACGGTGACAGCATAAACAATATAAATGTCTTATACGGAAAGGTCGCAACACTTTAGTGTAAGTTGTATCGTTCCGTATATCTTCTACAAGTCATATATCTATCAGCTGGATTAAGCACATTCTTTCTTTAAATGGTCACTATCTTCGTTTATTACCTTTACTTAAGTGCATCCGTGGTCGAGAGGGTAAAGGCGTTGCGTTGGAAATATGTTCGTATCTCGCCGCTACTTAAGGTTCGAATCCCACTCGGAGCTCATTTTGTAAGTGAGAAAGTGTCAATTCTCACGGATAGCGGGATGTACACAATACTGGTTATATCTAGTAATAAGTGGGTGATCTGTCTCCACTACTAAAACATCGACCTTAAACTGTGATGAAAATCGTTTTAAACCCCAAATAAACAAACATCTCTTGATTTGTCCAGTCTGTTTCACAAAAAATACATGAAATACTTAGTATCATTTTCAATTAATTTATTTCGTTTTGAGTTGCAGTGACGGTTACTGTTACTATTTAGATCTACCAAAGCCATGTTATGTTTTAACATTTAATTCGTAAAGTATTTCTGTAAAACATTTCTTTCTGACTGGCAAAATTCCTGTTTTCTTTAGTCAATCTATGTTAAATGTATGACCAAAAATGCCCATTTATATTTTATTCGAAGAATTTGTAATATCATTGATTTGTTAACTTCGTGTTTATGTAGAGGTTAGAAAAAGTCACAATGAAATTCTGACTGACTTCCCCTATTCCCCATATTATAATAAACGTCTGCTCCATGTTTTTATTTATAAATACGGCTTCATCTTTAATATAGAATATAAATGTTATATTTACTAATTCAAAAAAGAAAGTGTGCACTCAGATTTGCATAGGCAACCTCATTACAAATATTGGCATTACATTGCAGTAAACGTTTACAGCATAAATATGTTCTAACATCCTTTATGTTTGAGAAGACGTTTACAGTTTGACATTCGTGACATTCTTAAGAAATTCCAGAAAACCA
The DNA here is from genome assembly GCA_037043455.1 of Cyrtodaria siliqua. Lineage (NCBI taxonomy): Eukaryota > Metazoa > Mollusca > Bivalvia > Adapedonta > Hiatellidae > Cyrtodaria > Cyrtodaria siliqua. The sequence goes on from JAWPHD010006778.1 coordinate 25,679, forward strand.
GCAATTAACAAGATGACCGTTATATTGTGTTTTCCCATGCAACTGCATGCAGTATGAAATTTTGTCTTTGCTCAGGTACCCAAACTACGTTAGTGAATGAACTTTTCATACAAAGCTGTCGCTACTTTATTAATGAATACATGTTGTTTATTTTAAAATATAAAACTTGTTCTACTAAATTTCCAAAAATATATGTGCACACTTTCTTCTTGATTCAATATATAAATAAAAGGAGCCAATCGTAATGGCTGCAAATTATGGCAACATATAATCATGACTTATAGTTTTATCGTTATATTCCTGTTGATGTTTATGTGCATACATGTGTTTATGTCCTCAGTTCCGTGTGGACCTGGTCAGTTCTATGATGATACAACTGGCGTCTGTACCGGGTGTCCAGTGGATCACTACCAGGACATATTTAACCAATACCAGTGTAAGAATTGTCCTGTAGGCCAGTACCCGGATGTTTTCAAGTTAAAATGTAAGAGTAAGTATGCATTGATGTATTTGCTGTCCTGATCTACAGTGCCAAAAAAGCATATTTCGGTGTTTTTCTGACCTTAGTTGATACACCTTCAGAGTTAGTATGCATTGGTATTTACGTTATCGCAAATTGTTGCAGTGTCAGATAAAATCCAGCTGACTAAAACTGTTACAATATCAGAGTAATGATACATTACTGTTTCAGCTAGCCTAAGATATCTAGTTATTATAATAAGCATACAAAATGTGTTGGACTATTCCCATAAACCTTGCTGGAAATCTGTGTTTACTAATATTATCATATGAAGATCATATGAATGCAGATCATATGAATGCTGAATACAATTGTTGTTGAGCTGTCAAAAGCTGATAGAATGTTAGAGTAAGCATAAAATTATGTTTCATCTTGCTCAAGTTCGAGTAAGTATCAGTGATGTTTAGCAGGCCCCAATAGCTGGATAATACAAAAAATATTGATGTGTTAGAAGATATCCTTGTCTAAATAATGGCAATGCAAGAAAAACTGGTTGGTCTAGTTTTTATATCATCAATAAACAAGAAAATAGTTTACAGACAAATCATGACAGAGTCTATATTTTTATCCTTCTTTTAATAAGAAAACTGTTAGTCGGATTAATATAATATAATTAAGAAATAGAACATCGTTTACTGTGAATTATCGTTTAATATATCACGGTTTGGAGTTCAATTGTAAACAATAACAATTAAACCACAAGCCGTGATATATTATAGATAATTCACCGTAAAAGATGTTCTATATCTATTCTAATACCCCTAAAATGTGAAAATAACGCACACATCTGAAATCTTTCGCATTGCTTTGCTTACTCTCCTAGCGTTGCATACGTTACAATGCGCAATTACAGTGATATATCGTTCAATATAACGAGATATTTTAAACTAGGCTATATAGTGGGGGTGTATTAGAATATAATATAATATAATATAATATAATATAATATTATATAATATAATATAATATAATATAATAATATAAAATATTTAAAACAGAACAATTCGTATACCTCTCATAACAGTATATTCAAATTCCTTGTTCAACGTACATTTTTGTGATGTAGACAACCGCCCGCCCCATGTTTTTGTGCAATTTTCCATGATTCTATGTGGGGTTGCAACGTAAGAACGGCATTGCAGATTTTACAAATATTAAGAAACTTTAAACATATAGTCAAAATTTTGTCATTCACAGTTGGTGCGCGTTTCGACGAGGCACTACACCCAGATAACAATGTACAACGAATGTGTATTATTGAGTCATACTGTGACTCAACATGTAACACAGGCTATGTTTACGACAGTGGCGATTCTTCAAAGATATTCACATATAATACTGAAGCCAGCATGTGGAATGTCTATGGTTCAGACATTTTCTGTTTACGTAAGTAGTATTAGACAAGGATACTATTTTAAGCCAACTTGTATGACATATTTCCAGTTTAATGCATTGGGTATGGGGTTTGGGGTCGGATATGAGTATAGATAACTGTATATCAATACAACTGCACATAATAAAATGCTATTATGCAACTTTGTGTTTGATAATGAGGTCCGCTAAATAAGGTTCTTTGGAATCATCAGGCCCATTCTGTGTTAGATTAAAGTAGAATATCGCTTAAGCCGGTGCTAGGAGGCGTGAGAGGTGTTCCATCTTGTAATTACCTCTCATGAACAGACTCAATAAAACCGAGCCTGCTACTTTTCTCTCTTGTTTGTGTTTGTTGCTTCCAAGGGATCACCTTTTAGTATGTATTGCCATTTATACTAGCGTTTGTTTAGTGCTGTGTGGCGGCCGTAAAAATTCGCCCCGACTACAAATCAGTAGTGTCATTATTTACTGGTCTTTTGGGATCATCAAGCCCATTCTGTGTTGCTTTAAAATAGACTATCGCTTAAGCCGATGCTAGGAGGCGTGAGAGGTGTTGCATCTTATAATTACCTCTCATGAATAGACACAATAAAACCGAGTTTTCTCTCTTGTTTGTGTTTGTTGCTTGCAAGGGATCACCTTTTCAGTATTTATAAATTTAAGAAAACATATTAAGATATCAATAAAATAAATGAACTATCACAAATGTGTTGCATTTATTACAGCTTCATTTTTTGGATCATCAATGTATATACTTTAGTTAATCAATCAGCAAGTAGGTTAGCAATGAAAAAGTTGCTTTTCATGTTGTTTTAAATGCTAGCGTTGGGAAATAGGTATATCATTTGAAACGAGATAGATCTATGTTTTTCATAAAAGGTTACGTCGATAATTGTTCTTAATCTGGGAAGAGGATTTTGAAGTGGCGAAGAGAGGTTTCTAGGGAGCGCGAGAGGTGATGCTTCTTACATTACCTCCCATGAACAGACTCAATAAAACAATGTCTGCTGCTTTATTCTCTTGGTTGTGTTTGTTGCTTCCAAGGAATTTCCCGTATCAGTATTTCTATTGTTTTTAACTCTAATCCTGGTGATGAATGACCACCCTTCTAGATAAACAATGGTGAGTTTCGCCTTCCAAATGTATAGGTGAGTTTCGCCTACCAAATGTATACCTAACATAACAATCAGATTACTATCTTGCTTTGATAATATAATATGGCACCTCGTTTTGACTACCTTTGTCGCTAATCCTTTGCAAATGAAGGACCGAATATTGGTCAACTTGATTTACATGTGGGATGAACTAAACAAATAAATACATAAAATATTCCCTTTTACGGTAATGAATAGAGCAGCATACTGGACTTAATTTATTGTGGGTATTGCGTGTATTTAAATCTACGCCTTGGCGAAAGATATGTCTTGGCGTTTCTTTAATACATCTTATAAGAAGATCTATCCGCTTGAAAGACAAACCGTAAAATGTGTAACTTAGATAATTTACATTGTGACTTTTTATATTGATGTATACTGAAGACATGGTGAATGTCTTTTAGATTTTATCTACATATGTGTCAAATGATAAGGTCTGCCAGCCAAGGCTTTTATATCTAGTAAACACATTAAGACATAAAATCAAGTTTTTCATTTTACCTGTTTTAATTTTAGTTTTGTTCTAAACACAATGTAAGAACTATCAACACATTGCTGTCTGCATTTATTATAGCTAAAATGTTTAATTTGCTTTTTTCTTTATAACGTAAAGAACACAGTACTGTTTAGCTATACCTTGGATAATATTCAATATAAAAATGGTTTACAAAAGAAAAGCACCCTCTATGTATATACTTGAGCTAATCAGTCAACAGTGTGTAAGCAATAAAAAAATAAGCATTGCATGTTGTTGCAAATGGTAGCATTGGAAAGTAGGTATTTAATTTGAAACAAGATATTGATGTATGCTGATGACAAACTGCCAATAGATTCCAGAATGGTTTTGATGGGTTATCTGACGCTGACTACTGCATTTTTACATATTTCAATAACATTAAATACAACAAACACAAAGGAGATGCGTTTTCGTAATACTGGTGTTTTGCCTAGGAACTTGAGAAATGTATTTGCTGAAAATGAAATAGAACCCGTAAAATTGTTTGTGCTATCTGAAACTATCTTTACACAAAATTGATAATTCAATGCAACACAGATAACACAAGAAATGATCAAATATTCGCTTAAGTTTATGAATATCTAAAGAACTTACCCTTCCGATACTAATCTATGGTTCTCAAATATGTGGATTTCCTTTTGAATCTTGAATGAATATAATTATGATATTTCTTAAAATGAAAAGGACATACCAAAACGATTCTATTCATGGAGAATTTGGAAGGACACAGCTTATTGATAGTAAAACTTTTTTTTGAAGGAAAAAAAGAATGTTGGTCAAATTCACTCGATCTCATAATAATTACTGTGTAACATTTGTTTATACTAATCCTAAACTGTAGCATGGTCACTGAAATTCCTTTTGTATTTGCGCAGGTGTAAATCGTTTAATTGAAAATAACACCTGTCAGTATAAATGGTATACTCTAACTACTAGTTATTTGAAGTTAGAGTATGGCAGTCAGCTGAAATGGACATGCTACAAAACAAATAGAGTATGGTCTCATCTCGTTGGTTGGTTTAAACACCTCGATCTTTAAATAAAACCAACTCGATGACACCATGCTCTTCTATCTATTACTTATAACACTTACATAGAAACAAATTGTGTAACTTCAATACCACACTTGGTTTTAGGATGCTTTTATGTTCCAAGTTGCTTGAAATAATTACTTGTTTTTTAAGAATGTGAAAATTGCATGATAATTCTAATCAAATTATGTACTCCCGTTTGGAAACCTGAAGTAAAGCAAATTTCTACACATTGATGATAGTATTGAAATCACTTTAGTAAATACATCGAACAACGGAACTACTTCGTCGATTTCCGTAATCCGGTATTTTAAACGTTACGGAAATCTACGAGGTAATTCGGATTCGAAAGGAGAAGACCGAACGATGATTTGGCCTTCATTTCCATATTTATTTCACTAGTATAATGTAATCAATATACAACGATTTTTTTATAAAAGAGGTATAGCGTTTTCAAACCCTTTTCGGTCACATATTTAATATAGTATTAGCTGTAGAGCATTCCGAAACATCATATACAGGTTTGTTATGAATGCAATGCACAATTAGGTCACCGGTCTAAATGATATAATTTGTACACATAGGTTAATTTGCTACCTGTGACTTTCGTTCTACGAACTCGATAATACTACTGTCCTACTCAAAATGTACATCTCTATAACAACAATAATTTTAAATCTAAAGTAGGTGACCTTCAACAGACTTGACCTATTTTTATAATTGGCTGAAACTACTGCGGTTTTGCTTAGTTATAGTTAAATGTAATGCTTGTTTGGACTCATACAGGAAAGTATGTAACTAACATATGTCCAGCCAGAGCTAATGCACTTTCTTCCATACGACAAGTCCATATGTACGCAATGACCGATATGGTCAGTAATGTTAACAATTGCCAATGGTAGTAAATTGTGAAATATCACAAGAAAAGCCCAGGCTTTCAGACATATAAGAAAGTTTATAGTTGCCCACAAAGTGCATGCATAGATTCGTAAATTGGAAAATGCTCATGAATTATCCATTGAGCCTATGAATACAATTCTTATACATATAAAACAAAATGGAATAGAAACGGGCCATTCATTTCCGCTCACTTATAGTGTCCCTTTCCAACAAAAAAGCGAGATTTGTTAAAGAAACGTCATTGGACTACACGTATATGCAATTGGTGGTGCTAAGTCTATATAACAATTGTTACGATCTGATTGGTTCCTACTATTCGACATGTCGTTATACTGACTCCTCTTAGACAGAGACTACCCTTACCGAATCTACATACACCAACATATATCACTAGCGGATCCAGGGGGGGGGCGCACCCGGCGCGCGCCCCCCCTAAAAATTCCGGATCATACATGTATGTCCATGTTACTGTAGATATAATATCAAACAATTTCGATGCACGCCCTCAGTATTAAAAAAATTCTCGCTCGCTTCGCTCGCTCTACGCATAATGACTAATGAGTGGTTTAATTAACACATTGTTAACTCCTTTTATTTGAAAACGGGCTTTTTTTTTATTCATACATGTCCATGTTACTGTAGATAAAATATCAAACAATTTCGATGCACGCCCTCAGTATTTTTTTTTCGCTCGCTTCGCTCGCTTGACGCATAATGGCTAATGAGTGGTTTAATTAACAAATTGTTAAAACCTTTTAATTTAAAACGGACTTTTTTATTCATACATGTATGTTCATGTTACTGTAGATAAAATATCAAACAATTTCGATGCACGCCCTCAGTATAAAAAACATTTCCTCGCTTCGCTCGCTCTACGTATAATGACTAATGAGTGGTTTAATTAACACATTGTTAACTCCTTTTATTTGAAAACGGACTTTTTTTTTATTCATACATGTATGTCCATGTTACTGTAGATAAAATATCAAACAATTTCGATGCACGCCCTCAGTATAATTATTTTTTTCGCTCGCTTCGCTCGCTCGACGCATAATGGCTAATGAGTGGTTTAATTAACACATTGTTAAATCCTTTTATTTGAAAACGGACTTTTTTTATTCATACATGTATGTCCATGTTACTGTAGATAAAATATCAAACAATTTCGATGCACGCCCTCAGTATAACTTTTTTTTTTCTCTCGCTTCGCTCGCTCGACGCATAATGGCTAATGAGTGGTTTAATTAACACATTGATAATTCCTTTTATTTGAAAACGGACTTTTTTACCCTATCAATGCACTACCGCAACCGTTTTATGAGGCTAGAAACGGACCCGAAAATTTACCAAAATCTTACGCCCCCCCTAAGCTGAAATCCTGGATCCGCCCCTGTATATGCGACATATATGCGACTTATATGCGGCTTATATGCGACATATATGTCACTTATACTTCACTTACAAGTCTCATCAAATCCTGATTAAGTGAGTTATATGTATATGTCAAGTGTAAGTCAAGCTGATTTTGACATATAACTCGCATATATGTCACTTATATGCGGATCTGACATAGGTCAAATAGTTGTACAGGAGTGCTGTATACAACATTTACCGCATATAAGTGAGAACTTAGGCATTTTGTAATCACTTTCTTAGTTGCCGATGTCTGTAATTTTCTAAGTCCAAAATAAAGTGAAATATTTACAAATTCTGTAATTTCAATTTTTGCACAGTTTGATATGACAATGTGGGTATCATTATTACCAGATTTCGGAGACATTCAACATGCATTTAAAACGGGTTTTAAGATAAAAAATAATTTTTAATACAAACTTTTATTTTTATCATTTATTTACCATTGCATGGTACAGCAGTGCATACAGAATATTTTGGTAAAGATGACAATAGATGTACTTATTTCCTCTTAATCACATCATGACAGTCTGTTTGTCAAACTTAACGGTATAATCCCAATACACCAATGTCAGGGAGTACGTTATAACGTACTCCCTGCCAATGTTTACACACATTAAAAGGATACACGACAATCTGAAAGTATTTATCAGTCATTGAACTTTACATTTCAATTATTAATCTAGTAGTTTCTTAACTTTTAACTAGTTTGCATTTATTTAAAAACAATGTACCGTATTAGCCCCTTTAAGCGCCCCGCCCAGTGGGCACACAACGTTGATTCAACGTTGATGTGTGGTTGGATTCTGGTCACGACGTCGATCAAAGTTACTTCAACGTTGAATCAACGTTGCCCTATTCAACCTTCAACCATCAACTTGTATGGATATGAGTACTGACGTTGTATCAACGTTGATTCAACGTTACCGTTCTCAACGTTGGAACATCGTTAGAATTGTAACGTTGTATAGACGTTGATAAAAGGTTGACCTTTCAACATTGTGGATATATATATATGTTTGTATATATATATATATATATGATATATCAATCATATAATTGTTTGACGAGGTGTAGGTAAATAAAAGATGTGATAGATAACGCCATTAATCATTGCAGAATTATATACTGTACTCCTTAAATGTCCTCTTTAATTACATATATATTGACGAATTGCATCCGCGGAATTCGTTTTGCAAGTATTCGTTTTGCAAGTAACGTACGTTAGGCCTAATTGCAACAATAAAATGTCGTATATTGCAAAGGCAGCGTAACCCGTAAAACGTTTATCCTAATGATTCGAAGTCGGAAGTTTATAACAGATGTAACCTCCAGTATATGTGTTGAGGGTAATACTGGAAAACTGCGTACTTATGCTACATGTTGTTAAGGATCCTAAGGTTAGATCTTGTCTTATTAAAATAAGATTAAGCGCACATAAACTTCAAAATAGAACTTGGTCGGTACAAGAATATTCCATTAACAGACAGACTCTGTAAACTTTGTGATACTAATCAAATTGAAAGCGAAATTCATTTTATGTTGGAATGTCCAAAATATGCTTCAGTAAGAAATGAATTTACAACAGAGATCTCTAATACATGTAAATATTTCAATGCTTTATGATACAGAAATCAGTTTGCTTTCTTGTTATGTAATGAAGACGAATATATAATCAATAGAACAGCAGGGTTTATTTACACATGTTATACCATGAGATTTAATCATTTGAACTGTAATATAAGTAACAAAACAGGTCTGTCATGTTAGTTTTAAAAATCATGGATTTTTCATAAATATAATGTGCACTTAACAGCTGTAAGAACTTGTTGAAGTTCTTGAATTGAATTGATAAACTGTTATTGTTGTTTTATGCCTTATCTAATTAGATGTTTACTTATGTTTAATTGTGTTGTATAATCAGAATTAAGCTTTTGTTATTTTATAACCTCATGCATATATGTCAAAATTATTATGTGATTACTATGCCAGTGATGGCCCATAATTGAAAATAAAATAAAAGATATTCTCTTCTATTCTATTCCTCCCCTGGATATCCGCTAGGAGGCCACTAACGGAAATGCTGACCCAGCCAATCAAATGCAGGGATATAAAATTTCACGCGGAAAACTGAGATTGTGTCTTGTTTACAAAGAAATGTGTGTATAAAATCGTTTTAGTACAGTTATTTCGATATTCCATAAGCGTCGGTATCAAGTTCGAAGTGGTAAGTCAGTATTACTTTGTTTGATGGGAAAAGTATTTTGTAAAATATTTGTGAACAATAACGAATCCCGATCGATTTCGTACTCGTTGGAATGGGCCCATCTTTTTTCAAGTTTTTCTATCCTTTTTTCAAAAGATATTCTCCAACGACCAGTCTCTTGACGGTAATGTTCTTTTTAGATACTGCACACAATCAATTTCTGATTATCAATGCAGCCTCGTTTCGGAGGAAGGGTTTTATGCTCCGCCCCCCCCCCTCCCCCCAGCCCCCCACACCACACCACACACCATAATCCGAGCATTCCCTGACCTTGCCTGCTCATTTTACGATTTTTACGATTTTGATATTTCATCTGCCTAAAAAGCCACACACAAAAAGATAAAAAAAAGAAGGCTTTTAGGGTCAAAGAATGCTTGAATTAAGAATTACGGTGAGATCTTGCATGCACATTTTATGTGTGTGGCTCTCCCTGCACACAGTGCTGAAGGCTTTACATCCCGTCCAAAAGATAGCATACTTTCGCTGATGGGGTCATTGTCGTAGTGGGTACTACAGAAAGGCAACCGAGTTACAATTATGTTTACAGAAATGTACCCGAAAATTATCGAAATCCAGAAAGGCCCCCAAATATACATAAATGACAAAATCTCTCGAGAGTACAATGCGAAACTTTCATTAATGATTCACTTTCCTAAAAGTTTAGCTTACACATTTAATGTCTTTAAGTATTTACTGGCGCCAAAGTACAGGGATTCTTTCATTAAACTTTTCTTGAATGACGAGCTGTGTATTTGTTTACATTTTGCGCGGGGTTTGATGATTTACAACTTCCGGTTTTATGACAATACGTTCTACATTTTATTACAAACTATGGCAGCCTAAATATGTTTTTAAGAACAATAGTGCAATAGTTAATGATAAACAATATTGTTTAAGTAGTTGTTTATCAAGTTCTAAATTGTTTCAATTCCGCCAATGAGATCTTGTTTGTCCGGGTACGTTTCTGTATATTTGGGGATAGTTCTGGATTCAAAGATTTTAGGGTACGTTTCTGTATACATAGATGTACCCTAGGTACCTTTCTGTAGTACACAATACGACAATGACCCCATCAGCCATACTTTCGCAGTACCTAGTCCTGAGTCAGGTGACGGCAAACAAACAATCGTTAACTCTGGCCCCAGCTATTTTTATATCCATCTTGATTTGAGCTTGAACTAGCGCTTCTAGTAGCTATAGCGCTTAAATTGTATAACTTCCATTTAAACATTTGTGTATATAACGCGCAAGATTGAAAGGGTGGGTTATCAATCTGTCTTGCAGCAACATTGTTTAAGCAGCCATTACCCAACTGGAAGCTGAAGTATGAAAATGTGAAAAGAGTAAAATACTAAGAATCAAATGATTGTTCTCTTAAAGGTCCTTATTCTCTTTCAGGACGATGTCAAATGGATTGATGGCGAAAATCAATATGAATGGAAATTTCCCTTCGAGAACACATGTCTCTGCAAAATTATAATTGGTAATGTATTAATTAAAGGTATTAAATCTAGCTCTGTAGAGGGCAACATGTACAGTACGGCTCACGCGAAGCACACACTTTACTCGATTCGCCGAGTTTGGCCCTATTGAGTGCCAAGCGAATCTATGCCAAGTCAATGTTTGGATTTGGCGAATCCACGTGGCGAAAGGACACGAAGTCACTCCGTGTAGAATCCAATTAACCATAAGTTCACACCTTTGGCGATTTATTTTTTGGGAACAGATCTAAATTTTCCGACAACTTCAACATGTCCGACATCGCGCTTGAAAAATGCAATCAATTGGCAGAAAACTACAAACGCCTTGCAAAGTTGACATGACTGATAAATATAATGAATACATTCAGTAATTCATTTTGAAGTCTACATTAATAAGTCGCTGGGACTCACATATGTTGAAAGTCGGTAGCGCGGCAATATTGTAACTGGAGGCCACGGGTTCAGTCCTCCGTGGTGCCACTGAGTTCCGTCGGTGTGTTCTTGGGCAAGACCCTTTCCCTTAGCCTCGTCCGTCGGATGGGGACGTAAACCGGGCGGTCCCGTGTATTGGGTCTATCCTCCGAGCACGTTAAAAAAACATAGGAATCTATTCGATAATAAGAGTAGGACAGGTTCCCGGATTCCTATGTATCTTTCCCCTCTCTCTGGGGCAGCTCTAAATAACATATACTGTGTTGATGAGCCGTTAAACAACATTCAATTCAGTAAAACATCAGCAAAATATGTGCATACAGTTTCAAAACTGTATCATTTTCGTGTTATTCCTTATTATATATTGCTACCATTCTTTGTTTTACAAAGTATTTCTTTTAGAATATGTGCTTATATGGCGCAGTTGTCTCGGTTCTGTAACATGTAATCACCATCATAAAAATCTCTGTATTTTTTCTTTATTTTATGGTTGCAAACAGTCGACACAAACTTTAAACAGTTCAATTAGTCCTGAGTAGTTTGACATGCCAATCAAGTGTCAATTTAACTTTAAACATTTTAATTGTGGGTAATTTTTTATAACTTTCTTCGGTGGCATTTTGTGTTCATCATCCGGGATTTCCTAGTCTATTCTATTCTGTTATCTCAACAGAGAAGCGCAAAGGACCATGACACAGTCTAGGGATTTCCATACTAGCGAACACCAACAGTTAGTAGAACGTTGTTACTGATTGGATGACAAATAGTTTTTACCCAGTCAGAATACGCGTACTACATTGTGATTGCGTTCTACTTTAACCGGTGTCGTGTTATATTTGTTCTCTTGTTATCACATCGAAAACGGTTATTTACCACTTGTACAATTTTCGAGCATGTTTAAGAATGATGCGTCCTCAGAAAAAAATGTACGTCTAGGACGCGGGATGCAGAGCAAAATGAATCACTGACATTTCGAAAAAAATATGGATTTCAAACTTTTAATGCATTTAATCAAACGTTTTTTCGTTTCTGTTGTCAAAAAATCAGTTCTCCTGAGACCGACATAAATAATTTGGATACCCATAATCCCCGGCACTAACAACAGGTTTATGACCCGGAATTCTTTACGATTTGTTTGCTTATTTTTACTAAAAAACTCATCGATATAATAATAATCAACAGCAGAATCGTAAATCGTTTTACAAACACCGATTAAATAATAATTGTAATTTCCAGTATAGTAATTACTAATTGTATTTTATGTTGTCGCCGCGAAGCCGGTAATAGGAACCGCAATATAATTATCGTGACATTATCCGGGCATTCGAATTTTTAAAAAACAAAAATAACAAAATGTTTTCTGCTTTTTTTAAAGTTATTGAATAATTATGCATTAAAATAACTGCAGTAATAAAGAGTTGCACCTTTCACCTGTGCAGTTTCGACTCGGCGAACTCCGAGTTTGTATACACGAAGTATCGTGGCGTAACCGTTATACGCGAAGTATCATAGCGTAAGTTCGCCGAGAGCCGATTCCCACGCCGAGTAGTTTTATCACCCAAACTCCGCGTAATTACGCGATTTGTAAATTCCTCACTCGGCATGAAATGGTTGTACGCCGTGGCCTTTTGATATATTAAATGTGTAAATAAACAGATTCGTATATCTTACTTTCCTTTTCAGTAAATTTGTTCATATATATATCTTTCTTTCCTTTTCAGACAAGTGGTGGAGACCTTTGTGATGGATGAAATTAAAAGGTTTTTAAAATATGCCCAGGAAAGGACTGGAGGTGGAGGGAGGAAGAAGTAAACGAGACACTTTTTTTTTTAACTCAATGGCCTGGTGACTATCACGGGAAAAATTCAAGGACCAAGCAACCAGTCAACAGCAAACTCTATCACAGACCAGTGCTCAACAGTGGATTGCTCTTGCGCTTCCCAAATTGAAATCATGGAACAAAAAAAAAAATAGAGGAGAAGATTGACTTTCTTATGCAAAACACATCATCAATGCCACCTGCAAACATTCTGCAATCCATTCCACTGAACACCCAGCATAATATGCGCACCTCACAAATACTGCCAATCACACAGAAAGCAATGCCACTTAACAGGCTGCAGATAACTACACCAACAATATCAAACACACATATTTCACCAACAAGCTCACCAAACACACAGAATATTCCACCAACAAACTCACTAATGACACCAAACACACAGAAGATTATTCCGTCAGTGAGCCAGCAAGTGGAAAGTATCGATTCCATGGATGACGACATTTATACTGCATATCAAGCTGTAAGTATCGGTCTATAAATACGTCTTGCTTGACATTTTCAAAGTAAGGAGTATCTTCAATAAATATTTATAATTAAAAATATTCACTGATGATACTGCGCAGATTATTTAACTGCTGGGATCGATTATATGGAAATCCTTCATGAGATGAGAGACGTGTGATTCTTTTCACGAAAGAGCGTATGAGTGAGTGAAAAAACAACATGTTACCATCGAGTGAAGGATTTCTCTATAATTGAACACAGCAGTTAAATAATCTGTTTATTACATTTTAAATCAGTTTGTGCATGATTTTAACCGAAATTATTCGCTTTGTTGAACGTTATCAGCGGATAACATTGACGTCAGTACCACGTTATTGAAGGTCAACTCGGCGTCACAGTTAGTTATATTGTGTTCGGAGTTAGTTAATAATATTTAGCTGAGGAATTCCAATCTTTTGCCGATGAAAATGTAATACGTAATCTTTTATAGAGTTCTAATTTGTGTTGAGCCTGTTTACGGATCTCGATTTAGCGATTACAATGTTGTCCGGGTATATATTTGTCCATTAGTCTGTTCGAGCTATCGAAATATAGGTCACATTTGGTCGGATCAGCATGACATGATGTTGATCCTTGTTGAAAACTATTTTGATTTGACATTAAACATGGCCGCCAGCGGCCATCTTTTTTACATAGCGTTAGTTACATAGTAAAAACTTGTAGCGCCTACTCCTCTGAAACTACTTGACAGATTTCCATGAAACTTCACAAGAATGTTGCTCTTGATGTCTAATTGATCCCAGCAAAATTTTGGATAGGCCTGGAATTCAAGATGGCCACCACGGCTAAAAAATTATTTTTAAAAACAAGTTTGTAGCAACTACTTCTTGACAACTGTAAGTGATATTGATATCGGACTTTTTCTAAAATGATCACCATGACATGATGTTGATCCTTGTCGAAAATTATTTTGATTCAACATTGAACATGACCGCCAGTGGCCATCTTTGTTTACATAGAGTTATATAGTAAAAACTTGTAACGACTACTCCTGAAACTATGTTACATATTTTTATGAAACTTCACAGGAATGCTGATCTAGCTATCAAAACCTATCAGTAGAGCTTCAAGGTCGTTGACCTCTTTTTTGTTTCATTTAGAGTTCCAGCACACATGAAGTCGAGTTGGTTCCTGGCTATGGTGTGAGACTATCGGTAGCACAGCTTGATGCCTGCCTTAGAAGGCAAAAAACAGTGGAACTGCCATGGCAAGGCTTTTGATAATTGTGTTTTTTGACGACGAGACACTGAGAAACAGTTGTGTGAAGGGTACTAAATCAAGGGCACGACTAGACGGCACGATTGTGAATGCCATTATTAGTAAGTAGTTTTGAGCTAGTTTTAATATTACGGTAACTTGACACTGTCCATAATTAAAGCAGATATTGAGCACAAGCAAATAAACTTCTTTTTTCACTCATGAAATGTATGTGTAGAAACATGATCTCATAGACCCACATAAGTGTGCTGTAATAAATGTGTTGAATAAAACCTAAAAGGTTTTATTTATTGTTTGTAATCGCTGGCACTGCAATATTTATATCTGTTGCTCATGTGACATCCATTAAAAAGACAATGTCTGTAACTTTTAGCTCTTAAAACACACAATATTACCGTCAGTGTGTTGAATAAAAATGAAACATACAATTTGATTAGTTAAGATTTTGGCTAGCGGTATTTAGATTTACCGATATGTTATTTTGATATCAGATACAGGGTTTATAGAACACTATAGCTATGCCCTTGAGATGATGACAGACATGATAAACAATACAAGTTTAATGTCCGAATCAACGTCTTTGATGATATTGTAGGCACTTTGTCTTAAGATCAGTGTAACTAGGTGCCACTTTTTATTTTCCTAGGACTGAAACATTACTGATTGTACTATTAAAATCAAAATGAGTATGAGTACGATAGTTACAATGTCACTATCAATTTGCGTACGAAATTGGTAAAGAGTTCTCGTTCGTGAATTAATTTGTGGGAATTCTTTTTTTCCCCGCATTATTAAAATTTCACTGGATATTTACCGTCAACAGCATGCTTTTCGAAATTGAATGCATGCATTTTAAGATTATTTTAATTGGGTTTGCATGAAAAATACATCAAGAAGCATTTTTCCACCCAATAGACAACCCCATATTATAGAAATGTTTTTTGTTTTGTTTTTGTATTTAGCCCCTACAGAAGGAATTAATGGAACTACCCCTACATATGTTTTAAAAGTGCTGTCTTTGGGGCGTGCATGTTTTCAGGAACAGCTGGAGTAAAGCTGATATATATATATTTACATCTCATTAACTCAATTCCTTTTTCCTCTTCATATGCATTTTAATAAGTGCCTCCATGAAAAGACGATACGACTGAAGCTTTCTCGCCTCTCACCGTTGTGGGTTCAAATCCCCCTGGGAGCTAGACTTGTCCAAGGAGGAAGTGTCGCTTCTTACGGATGGTGAGAGGTTTATAGTACTGGTTCTACCCAGGAACAATGGGATGGTATGTCTACCACAAAAAAAATCGAGTGTCATATATGGCCATACATGGGTTTAAAATGATCTAAAACACCATTCTGTTCATTTCAAACAAACCATAATGATGAATATGCTAGATATATAGCTGATTTTTGAAAAGTATATTATATTTTATATATTTCAAAACCATTTATGTAATTTAATATGTTCATTATAATATTTTCTTTGATTACAGGTGGTTGCTGGATCAAAGCCCTGCGGTGGAAACATCTGCTGAAGTTCTGTGTTGTAAAAAGAAGATACCAATTAAACCTCAATATTATGTTCAAAGTTTAAACGCTTTCTGTCTTCTTTCTTCACATATTTTACGCCCTTAGGGACATATATTAGGTCTTGGCGATTGTCCGTCCATCTGTCTGTCCGTCCGTTAACTTTTTGTCGGACAACTGATTGGCTAATAACTTGAAAGGTATACAACAATGAAACTTTGTAAACATCTTTAGCATGATCCAATGTATGCATCTAATAAAGGCCCATAACCATGGTTCATATTTTTTGAATTGTTCACCCCTTGAAAACAGGTTTAACTGCCTTTTACAAGTGATTGTGACTAATAACTTTCAAAGTATTAGATGTATAACAATGAAACTTTGCACACATACTTCAACATGAGCCAATGAATGTGTTAATTACGAAAAAAGGACCATAACTGTGATTTTTTAAAATTATTTCCCTTTGAAATAGGTTTAACCTTGACAACCACAGGCGTATATGCCCTGCTAGGCTACATGTGTATGCCCTGCTAAGCAGTGATCTTGTTGCGGCAGGAAACCACAGAAAACAAGATCAGTGGATGACCTTGCAGATTCTAGAAATCAATCTCTGCAGGTGGTCAAGAAACTAATGTGCTTCTGTCTGGTGAAGTATAATTGACATATAAGTGGCTTATATGTGACACATAAGTGGCTTATATGTGACATATAAGTGGCTTATATGTGACATATAAGTGGCTTATATGTGACATATAAGTGGCTTATATGTTGCTTATATGTACAGCATTGACATCCCAGCTAAACATATAAGCCACTTATATGTGACATATAAGTGAACTGCAATACTTATCTGGACATATAAGTGACATAGATCTCATTTGCATACTTATAAGCGGCATAGATCTCATTTGCATTTAAAATCAATATAAGTCACTTATAAGTGAAAGATATAAGCCAAGTATAAGTGACATATATGTAACATACATCTTGACATATAAGCAACATAGATCTCGACATATAAGTAACATATATGCAATTTCCGTAAGGGTATGCCCTCTGCATGATAAGATTATTTGTAATTACGTAATATGTAGTTACGGTTATTAGAATTTGTAATATGAATGTGCTGTCTGGACTGCCAGCCTCATTCTGCTTGTTATATGTTGGACCTTGGCAATTGTAATTATTATAACAACTGTAAAATTTGTTTTATAAACTTTGTGTTTATTTTGCAGCATATTCCAACCGGAGTATACTGTTTCTATGAGAGTATTCCATCAGTTACAAGGATTAGCCAGTTCCTGTTTAACCAGTTTTCAACAAGCTATGGTCAGAGACATAACAGACTTTGAAAGTAGAATTTCAAGCTATTGCTCTGGTATGGAATGGAAAGTGGCAAAACATGGTCAGTAAAGTTGATACTAGTATACAAGACGTAAGTAGATTTTCGTTTTTTTTCCTTAAATAGTAACAAGAAAAGTATAACGCATGCGTTATATGTAGACGATATTTAATAATGGGTTGGTTTCTGGAGGCTTTGTTCAAGTCACATACCTCACTACCATGCGTAGTCATCGATATGGAGATGACAAGAAGGTAAATTGAAGAATTAAAAGATTTTGTATGAACGCAGATAAGTTTTTATTTGGTCTTAGGTATACATTATTATATATTTATTCAAATCCGTTTTACGTGACGCTAAAACAGGTTTGATTGCACGTGTATTTTTTATTTATTATACATGTTAAAAGGAACATATTCATATATTTTCAATTAAACGATTTACACCTGAGCTATTTCAAAGGGAATTGCAGTAACCATGCTACAATATAATATTAAAGTCATATTTACTTGCATTTTACAAGTGATTATCATATGGGCCCTATTTCTGTTCATGTTTTAGTTGTATTCAGGCTCAAAACCGCTTCGGGGTTGCCGTTAAGGCAATCAACTTTGCATTTTAAATGAATTACAAGTGATCTTATAGAAAATATTTAATTTTTTTACTTCTTTACTTCATTATAATACTCAAATATAAATGGGTGCCGAAACGTCTAGGGTAAAAATTAAAATAGATGCCGAAATGGTTTGATGCCGAAACGTCTAGGTGCCAATTCATCTAGGTGTCGAAATGGTTTGGTGCCGAAACATCCTGAATCGATCTTGATCACACAGACGCAAAATCTTGAGAATTGTCTGCATTTATTAATAAGCATTTTTCATGTACTGATCATTGGGACCCTGCTTTAATTAGACTAATATACTATATACACAATAGTTTTCGTCTAGAAAACCAAATCATTGGTTTCCTACCAGACTGACTGCGGATTTGACAGCAAATGTCTATAAACAATTATTGTAATGTGGTTGGTGGGGAATTAGACATGCCTTAATTGGTCCCAGGTTAAAACATTTGGAATCATTGTGTATAAAATAAATCCTACACCACCGACACCACATATCTAATTGTATACATTGTGATCAACTCTTTGAGTGTATTATATTGTTTAAAGGGACTGGGGCAATCTGGAAGCATTATGGGTGCAAATACAAATCCAAATGAAGTCATACTGTGTTTTAGATTCATATTCAGTGTGCATATGCACTAAACTAGGTTACACTATCCGTTCAATTTAATTATTGTTAATAAAAGAGTATAGTCTGGAAAAATAGACGACTCGGAATCGTTAATAGTAATTTCATATAAAGTATTGTATTGTGATGAAGCCGAGTCATTGCCTTAATTGTATGAAGCCGAGTCATCGGCTTAATTTAATGAACCTGTACATTTCATTTGGAACTGAAGCACATTATGAAGTGATTGTCACTCTTCTAGATCAGTATATCTAGGATGGAATATAGAGCTTACTGCGTTTGTATATCTGTTTGACAAATTTGGACAATTTTTTAGTCATTTTATATAGTTGTTTTATGCTTTTTGGGGTCAGTAGTTCACATGTTAATGTACATTTGATGCTGTTTCTATGTGTGTTCTAGTGATATTTTCATTAATAATTCCTCCGTTGTCACACACACACACGTTGTTATACTTAGTTGTTTGGGGGACTGTTGTTGATATTAACATAGCGACCGTAAGAAATATTTATTGAAGTAAAGGTAAAATATATCAACGTTAAATGTAATTGGATTTGAAACTAAATTAAATTATTGTGACATTGATCATAATAAGGGAACTTCAATTTTTAGGTACTTTGAAAGATATGTAACAAGCGGAATACATACATCTGAACTACATATAATACTCGAAGCTAATACTACTATTGTTTTTTCCTTCTACCAAGCGATTAGTAAGCATTATCATGCATAGAAGCTCTCAGGAATAGAATTAGGAAATCAATCATTTTTCTTGAATACATTTGTGTAGGTACTAATAAAAATGTGTATTTGGAAAACATTGGAAGGAATATAAAGAAATAATGTTTTACAGAGATTTTAAGACTAAATATATATATGTATATACCCACATAAAGAGATTGTTGATCATGGTCCTAGGTAGAGAGTACCTTTTTTGTATACATTTTTCAGTTACTTCTAGGAGTTTCAAATATCGTAAAATTCATATAGAATTAATACATGTATTAGTGTTCAAATGCTTCATATTAACATATGCCTTACCTTATAATACAAGTGTGACAAGGGGTGGCCCTCTCCAACATTTGTTCCACTTAAGACGGGGAGATTGAAAAATAAAATATAATATAAAGCTACAGCAGATATCATATTACAGCAAAGAATTTTGCATACGCATTTAACAATGGCTACTTTTTATATTTCTTTTGTTTGATTGAGTACATGAACAGCTTTAAATAATATATGTAGTTGTTGCTTCAAATAAATACATAATTTGTAGAAAGCTATGTATACATATATCTGCATACATAAAACACCTATATAGAACTTTGAATTCCTCTCGTCTCATATATTTCAACTATCAATTACGAAGAACGTCTTTATTATGTTACTTCTTCGTTCCGATCTATTTATTATTGTGTTTTTTTTGAAAAATGGTCCTATAGAAATATCCGCGTTAATGTAGGTCCGCACTGTACATGACTAAATCAAATGATAAAATACGTTTTTCCGTCCTATTTTACCTATGTAATTTTGACTTGCTCTTACGAGAGCTAGCCTTTTTTATTGTGTTCAGGTTATAACTGGTGGTTACCGATTCTCTGTTCAAAAAGGTGAACAGCGCGGACCACTTACAGGAATAACTGATTCTCTGCTCAAAACATGAACGTTTAACGTGTACATACGCTCAGGTACCAATCTTATTTTCCCTTCCGCCAAGACGGGTCCATTTTTCGATATAGGTTTGACATGCACTGTTGATTCCATCATTTTTCAGTGGATTGTGTTCATAAAAAGATGTAGTCTTCATTTTAATGATACTTCTTTGTGTATATATTAGTATATCGTTTTAAATTGAAATAAAATAGCATATGTAGATTTGTCGATTTTATTTACCTTATCTTAAATGGGTACTAGTATTTGCTGATGCAACACATTTCGGCCCTGGACGGGTCCACTATGATTAGGTTTGACCTATTGGTGTCAATTTTATTGATAGATGTATTACACGATGAGAGGGGCAATGTTAATGTTATTATGCTGTTGATGGCGAAATTTATATGTTTTTATGTGAATATTATTGAGAATAATTATTTACTGTAATCTGTTATCCGCTGTCTATATCGAAAATGTTTGTTCTCCTATCCCCTCTTCACACGTATCGTAAACATGTCACAGATCTAGTTAGGATTGTAACCTGTTATTTGATTTGATTTCCTGTTACTTCTCGCTCCCCGCCCCCACCCTCACGCCCCTCCCCACGAACCGTGTAGAAAACATGTCATGTTTGGGATTGTTACCGAATATTTGATTTGATTTACTGTTAACTGTTTTTAATGTTTTAACCCATTGTTATATGCTATATCATTACATTCTTCCTGTTACGAGATTCTCACCTTGTCTCCACCCCTTCATTATAGTTATCTAACAAGGTAAGCCGTTCCTTTTTAAAGGAAACTTTACCTTTGTTGAAGGAGCAAATTTGTTTTACTTACTTTAATAAGTGGTATAACAACTGGTATAATACTGTTGCCACTTTTTGTATATAAATATATCCAACCCTATTGGAATGTAAAATAAATACATTTGAAAAAGAAACTGAATATAATGCACATACAAATGCACATGGTACTTTTAGTGCCGATGTTACCCGGACATATATAAATGTGTAATAATCACCGCAAATACTCAAATACCACATATACTTATTTTGATACTACATTTGTATTTAGTCTACGAATGCGTTAGATCCATCATCAGTAGAAGATACATTCACAAGCTACAGGTACATGTCTTGCCTCATGTAAAGATAAAATAACCATACTCTATAACTCTCACTATAGGTACCGTTGTTTTAAGATGACAAATACACTTCACGGTGTCTGTTGTAGTTAAGGAAAACGGTTGTCTTTTCTGTATATTGTCATATTTTAAATAATGTAGAAACTGAATATCACTATTTAATTTTCGGCGTATTAAAACGGTGTGTAAGCCAGTTTATTATACCAATGTCACAGTAAGAAAGACGAAATATCATACTATCCGATAAAATTTATAATTAATAAAAGTTCTCTTTCATACAAGCGTGTTTGTATTGAAAATATCAAATGCTATACGTAAAGTTATTTGAAGGGAGTATATCAAGCTTTTTAGGAGGTCTATATGTCCGGAAAAATTTCTTATTCAAAACCGAAAGTAGGCTTCTTTCACATTTTGTATAATGACATGACAAATTCTTTTTAGTTAATACATTTTAATGTGTAACGACATTCCTTGGGGTAAGATGAAGATGTTTGTAGTTTCATAAATTCATGTGTTAAGTTTCATGAACATAGGTCAAATACTGTTCAAGTAGTGGCCAAGGTTAGGATGCAGGATAAAGTGTGACTGACGGACGACGACGGACGACAGATAAAGTGATCCATAAGTGTTTGCCATGCTACGCAGGCGACACAAAAACAAATGTCATTGTGCTGTTTGAAAAGAAATAGGAATATTATGGATACGTAGTTCACTGACCATTTCCTATTCTTACGCTAACATTTTGCGGCCATAATCATACACTGAAATAGTCATGGTATCAAGTTAATTGATATGGTTAAATCAAACATTTCTATAAAGTAATTTTCTCGCAGATACCTTCGTCTTCGTTTGAAATCCACAAAAACTGACGATTTATCACGAAACACGTTTTGTAAAATTATGAACAGAGCCGACTGTACCGTCAATAACTGTTTTGAGTATTAATATGTTTTATAAGTAACGGCATGACGTGATGCATCACCGAATGTACATCAATACTGTCTAAACTGTCTAAACTAGCATAAAATGTTCAAACAAATAAGAATTACCTGAAGGTTTGTTTACAAATCCTGCTACGCCATTATTTCCCGGCATCGTACTTTTCGCTCTCGCTTCAAATAACGACGAACCAAAACACGTTCAATCCACTGTATGTGCAAACCAGGGATAACTAAAGAATTTTACACCCTATACCAATCAAAATATAGTGAATTCCGATTTTAGGCCATAATAACACGGTGCTAACACCATATGTTGATTGATTTAGCATGTTTATTATAAATTGGAACATGTTTAATATTTAAAGATCTTCAATAAAAAGCCTGATTTTTCTCCCGTTAAAATATTATATCATGTATACCTTATCTGAGAGTGTTTTTTTCACATTACTTATTATAATATTATAAGAATCGTTCATGTGTATCCGGTGAAGATAGGGAATTCCAACCCGAGGTATGAGTGTTTTTATCGGAACCGAGGCTCTGCCGAGGTTCCGATTAAAACACTTATACCGAGGGTTGGAATTCATTATCTGAACAGTATTCCCATGATAGATTCTTTTTCTTGCATAGCAGAAGCATGTTGTGCGTTGACGCCGTCAGCTACTAGCTATGAAAGCACTAATTATTTTCCCCATAGACACCAATGTTAAAGTGTCACATATTAATGATTTGCTGCAAATTCAACTCAAGTATGGATAATGCAGCAGTGTAATATTCATATAGAAAACTATTTTTCCACTTCAAAAATCACCAGAAAACGTGGGGTCACAAGACATGTAAGAAAGTTCTTGTTTGTTTACTAAACAGGTCAAGGGTACAGCTGTTTTTATTGATCGACTGTTTTCATTGCTCACAAAGTGTAAGCATAGAGTCGAAATTTCGAAAATGTTCATCAGTGATCCAGTAAAACCTATTAATACGCTTCTTATACATATAACCACAAAATCGAATAGAAATGGGCAGTTTTCCCCTACTTATAATGCCCGTTTCCATCGAAAAAGGAGGGATTTCTTTTTATTATAGAAACTACATTCGACTACACCTCGGAGGTTTCTACACCTCGGAGGTTTACATGTAATTGGTGGTGGTAAACCTACTAACGTTCTGCATGTTTTCCTGCATACCGGATGTTGGTGCGCGTGTGACTTTCCATCCCCCATGTAAAACGTGGATAGCCTTATCCGATATGCAAGAAATATTGTTTCCACTTCAACCTTATCTTTGGTATATGTAATTATTACATGTATTACTATAAATAGTAACAAAAATGGTCTGTTTTTCGTGTAATACAGGCATTGTCTCCGCGGTCATATTAGATAAGCGCGTGATACTGCGGGCCAAAAATCCATATGAATGGCCAAAAACCGAAAATGCATATTAAATCTAGACTGAGTTACATACATTTAGCATTAAATTATAGATATATTTTTAATAATCGAGCAAGAACCAGTCATATCGTTAAAAAGAAGTTAATTGATCAGTATAAACATGAATGGGCTTCTTCTATAAATAACTGTTCTATAAGTAATACTGGTAAATTAAGAACTTATGCGCTGTTAAAAAACTGGTTATGTAAAGAACCATATCTTAATATTATTAAAGACTTTTCTATTAGAAAATGTTTCACTAATTTTAGAATCAGTACCCATAAATTAGAAATAGAAGTCGGTCGTTACAAGAAAATAGATTATAATTGAAGACATTGTAGATTATGTAAAAATAATTCAGTAGAGAATGAGTATCATTTCCTCATGGAATGTGAATCTTTTGTTAATGAAAGAATGCAGCTTTTTGATGAGATACTCCAAAGTTCTTTAACTTTTAACATTATTAAATTCTTCTCAAAAGTTTATATGGTTATTTAGCAATGAAGACACTGATGTTATCACTTTGGTATCAAAATATGTATTTATATGTTATAACAAACGTTTTGAACTGTTAAAGCATATTTAAAAAAAAAAAAAAATACTGCACTATTACATGAATGTATTTTCAACATCCTTTACAAATACTTTGGCAATATAGCCTATATCTAAAGTTATACTTAGAGTGTGCTAGTCAATATAGATGGTAGTGTTGAAAAAATATCTAAGTCTGTATAAATCCTCTGTTGTGTTGACATTCTCGACAATATTGAAATTATCTGTCAATAGTAGAATTGTTATATTTACATTTGTAAATAATTCGATAATTCAATGTAAGGGAGGCAAATCATTATTTAACTATTTTTGCTTATTGAGTTGTCTCCCTTACAATAAACTTCCAAACAACGGAGGGTAGTGAATAGTTATTGGTTTCCTTTTTTAGTATAATCTTTATCTAATTATAAATCTTTAGTTATTTGTGTTTCATTTAATCAAAATCAAGCCTTCGTTTCTTTATATGCTTTGTTTACATGTTATATTATGTGATTGTAATGCCAGAAATGGCCCATGATTGGAATACATAAATATTCTATTCTATTCTATTCTAAACGTTTCAGTGTAATTTTAATTAAGGAGGTGAATTGGTGGCATGGGAACAATGTACCGAATTGCCTATTTCCGAATTGCCTATTTCAAATGCCACATCCTATGACTGAGATATATTAACGTCATACATTTATTTTATTCTTGTAAATCACTGAATAAAAATGGATCTAAATAAAGAGTCATATTTAAAAACAAAATACACAAATAGATAAAAAGCTTTTTACCTTGCGCAATTTAGATCTAATATTGTATCCAAAATAATATTGTTTTGGTTACACATGTAATAAACAGGTCATTAACTGGGGTAGGTATACCTCTATGTGACATTGGCCCTTGATAGCCATATGAGGCCCTCGAGCTAAAGCTCTCGGGCCTCATATGGCTATTTCGGGCCAATCACAAAGAGGCACACACCCACCCCAGATAACAACCTCTAAGTATTATTTACTAACAATGTGATATATTTAATACTGATGAAGGTTTATAATATATATTTAAATGGGTTCGGTGTAAAGCAACGATTATAAATAGTCTGACGTTCACTATTGCTTCTCGTCGCAAGATCGCCAAAGAAGAATAGCCTTGTTCATCATGTTCATAAATAAATTGCATTTTCAGTATTTGTCATCCTTCGACCTCTCATTAGTCTCTCCGGAAACGAAAAGCACAGAACGCATTGCATGTATTGTGACAATACGCATTAATTCGCACCTCATATTTGCTTTGGACAATAACAAACTTACATGTACGGGCGGAGTATATGGCATTGCTGTGAAGGAACAGACGAGTGAAAAAGAAGCGCTTACCTGTAATTCGGTGTCCTATCACACAACTGTGAATGCTGATTTAGGAATAATTGTTTGTGGTAAGTAACATGGTTGTATTCGATAAATGAATAGTTTTAATTATTTAATCCTACCAAGAAACTTATCGTATCTGTGAATTTCTAACAGGCCAACCTATAATTAAATGTGGTTCGTTTTATTTATATATGTTTTATTGTAAAGGAAAACTTGTAAATGTCATACTAATAAATACTGATAAAGGTGATCCTTTGAGAGCAACAAACACAATAGAGAGAATAAAGCAGCAGACTCGGTTTTATTGAGTCTGTTCATGAGAAGTAATGAAAGAAGCAACACTTCTCACGCCCCCTA
This sequence comes from Cyrtodaria siliqua, assembly GCA_037043455.1. Lineage (NCBI taxonomy): Eukaryota > Metazoa > Mollusca > Bivalvia > Adapedonta > Hiatellidae > Cyrtodaria > Cyrtodaria siliqua. The sequence continues at coordinate 51,882 of JAWPHD010006778.1, forward strand.
GCACCGGCTTAAGAGGTATTCTACTTCAAAGCCACCTAAATTGGGCTCGTTGGTCCCAAAGGACCAGTAAAAAATAACACTACTGATTCGTAGCACGGGGAGACTTTTTACAGCCGCCACACTGCACTAAACGAACGCTAGTGTGAATGTTAATAAATACTGATAAAGGTGATCCTTTGAGAGCAACAAACACAATTAAGAGAATAAAGCAGTAGACTCGGTTTTATTGAGTCTGTTCATGAGAAGTAATGAAAGAAGCAACACTTCTTACGCCCCCTAGCACCGGCTTAAGCGGTATTCTACTTCAAAGCCACCTAAATTGGGATCGTTGGTCCCAAAGGACCAGTAAAAAAAAACATTACGGATTTGTAGCACGGGGAGACATTTTACAGCCGCCACTCTGCACTAAACGAACGCTAAGTTGATATATTTAAAGCGTCAAGGAAGAGCATTTGCTTTTCCTAAACGACAGTAACGGTGACGGCATTACCAATGTGTGTGCCTTGTTTAGCTGTGTTTCTCGGAAACAATATGGATAAGTCGGCAACAATTTGGTGTGTGTTGCATCTGAGTATATCTTCTACAAGTCATATAGTAATAAGCTGCATTAAGCCTATCCTTCTTTTAAATAGTCACTGTCTTCGTTACTTAATTTTAATTAAGCGACTCCATGGTCGTGAGAGTAAAGACGCTGCGTTTGAAAGCTTTACGCCTCTCGCCGCTGCTGGGTGCTCTACTAATACGTGAGATAGTGTCGATTCTTTCGGATGGTGGAGGTATACTGTACTGGTTAAATAAAGGAATAAGTGGGTTGTCTGTCTCCACCACTAAAATATAGACCATAATACTGTAATGCCCCGATGTTTCACTCCACTTTAGCGTTACGCATATTAACGCAGTTTAATTGTATATTCGTTGTGTTCATTATACGCATATTAATCATATTAACTTAACTTAGGGATTAACTTACGATTATCATATCAGGTTTTATCGCTGTTATCACTTAAATTCAAAGCAGCAAACTTGTTTACATTTTACAAACGAATCTTTCCGGTAACCATATTGGATCCAGAATTACGTTGCATGATGGGGCTGTTTACCATAGCAACTATTTGTGCGGCGAGTTCAAATCTGTGAATTCGATCTTTTATTCGCAAAATCAAATTATTCCAAGGAGAACATTTGTTTTTAAATGTAAGAGTCAGCTTATTTAATCATTATTCTATGTGTGTGAAACTTTAAATACGCTGCTTTAATTCATAAAAGTGTTTTAATTCATTTTTGAAATAAGCGAGTATCAAATCGCACTTATTTGTATGTGCGCACAGGAAAAGCGCACATTTGACGTTGCGCGTTTTAGCGTTGTTAGTGCACATTGCACATGTGCGCACCTGAGCACCGCACAGTTTTAATTGTGCAGTACAAATAGCTGGATTCGCCTGCAGATTTAGGACTCCGAACCTTCTTCTTAAGGTAACACATTGTGTGTATAGGTTGAACTTAGACTTTATTTTTGCATTTAAAATTCGATTATAGTAACTTTAATAGAAAATTTAGAATTTAAATCGATTTAATTCAATTAGATTACATTTTTAGAAGGTCTTGAATTAACATAAATATTTAATATAGAGATTATAACATTTATCAGCATATTGTTAGGGATTGATTACTTAAGAGTATTTCTAGTCAAAGAGAGTATTATTATTTATTAAGGAAAGTTGTTATTTGTTATATATTACTGATAATTCTACTTTATATGTTTTCCTACTAAGATATAAATAAAGAGAGGGAAACTTACTTCTGATTTGATACTTTGTTGTTTACCCCTTAGTTTTCAAGAGTTAGATAATTAATTGGATGTCCAAATAAGCTAATTTTCCTCGGAGTCCATTTTATTTAAACGTTAAACGCTACCAGCACGTAACATTTTTGGTGACAGCGGCGTGGTCTGTTAATTTTCGAAACAGATTAAGCCATTCGATCATCTACTTTTTATTTTGTGCATGTGAGATCAACATGGGTCGAAAACGGTTACAATCAAAGAATGCGACGAAATGTCAGAAACAGGCAACTGCGGAGAAGCAACCTCAGGTGGAAATGACATTGAAGGCGAGTCGACATTATCTATGATCATCGTAGACGAGTTTCCACATAGGGTGCCACATTGTAACGATGGTAATGAGGTCAGAACTGCAACTGATGTGAGGCAGAATGAATTTCTTCGCGATTATCAACATGAACACTACCCAGTAAGAAGACCTGTACTATTGTCTGGAGAAAGGTCTGACAACGAGTCCGACCCTTGCTTCTTTAGTAAAGCTAGTAATAGTACACAGCTACCATCCACTAGTTCGGCAGACATGTGTAGTCAACCTGAAAGTAGAGGTCAACAAGATTCTGAACAGAATCAGCTTATTCACTTTTTGAATAATGCTGTTTTGGCATTGCATGACTTGAAAAGCTACACGGTTTCTACTCAGAATCATCAGTGCTTGACTTCTACTCAGCAAGTAGATGGGTTATATCCTCCAGCTACACGTATGATAGATACAACTAGAACTAAAGTACATCGAACAGATTCGAGAGACTAGACTTTGCAACAATCCAGACAGCATGTTACGTTTGATACTAACAGTGTTCAGGATCGTTCAAACACAGATAATTATAACATGAGCAACATCTCACATGGATACAATAAAGAAAGGCGCGCACAAATGTCGCATGATAGGAATAACCGCGAGCACTTAAAATCACACTTCTTGTACTCCAGATGCATTCCGACCCTCTAGTTATGATTATGATCATGGGGACTACCAACCATCTAGATACCCATCTCATTAAGAACAGCCATCTAGCGATTATGCTAGGCCAAGAAATATGAACGACAACAGAATGACTTACCGAGATCGGAGGCCGGTAAACAATCGTCACGTTAAGCTCCCAGTCTTCGACGGCAAAAACAGTTGGAAAGTCTGGATTAACCGATTCGAAGCCATAGCAACTAGGCAAAATTGGGACGAAGAGACCAAATTATATCAACTCTTACCGCAAATCCAAGGTATTGCAGGTGAGTCTGTGTTTACTCAACTCCCACAAACGGTGTGGTCAAATTACTCAGAATTAGTCGACGAACTGAACAGCAGATATAGAAATGTCGAAACATCAAAGACGTTTGCGGCCAGGTTTGCTCGAATAGTGCAACAAACAGGTGGGTATGCAGAAGAGTTTGCAGCCGACTTAAAGCGACTGTACGACAAGACTCTTAAGACAAGAGATAGCAGAACGAGGCAAGAAGATCTTGTAAGACGATTTCTGGATGGACTGCGTGACGAAGAGGCTCGATTTGAAGTAGAATACCATAAAGAGCCAGACAACATTGATGATGCTGTGTATCATGTGGTCAACTTTATACAGACTAGACGTCATAGTTCTATCGACCATTACGCAAAGAGAAAAGCAAAAAGATATGCCAGAAGGACAACATACCAACTGAACGATGATAAATATAGCTCTGAAGACGAAGAGATGGAACACGCATATAGAATACCCACGAAGATAGAAGTTCATCAGAACCGAAACAATCTACTCTGAAGAATTCTACAAACGAAAAGCCAGAGCTCCTGCCGAGCACAGAGTCAGAGAGCAATCAACTCCTCAAACAGCGTTTGGCAAAAATTAAGGAGTTATCGCTAATAAGTCAACAGAGGGAGCATAAGCCAGATTTTCAACGGAAACAAAGACAAAGGAAAGACTACCCTAGAGAGGTTACCTGTTATAATTGCCAAGAAAAGGGACATTATGCACGTGAATACCCTAATAACGGTCATCAACCACCAATGAGTAGAAATTACACACAAAAGAACAGAACATGTTATCGACCAGCAAATGTCCAGACACCAAATCCTAACGGGAATCATTTAAACTAGAACGGGCCAGCCTTCGAGACCAAAGGGAGGCCCACTCTAATAAGACAGGTCAAAATAAATGCGAAACCTTAAAATCGGTAAAGAAAAATAAAACATTGGCTGATGGGGTATATGTGAAAGGTTCATACTAGATCATCCAACATTTTTAACAGCAGACATTGTAGCATCATAGACTGTTTTGTCAAAGAACTTATAAGATCAGCTTAATGAAGATAAGCGACCAACTTTGATGAAATCAGCAAGATTGGTAGGTACAGGAGGGACATCACTTAAAGAATACGGCAAAGCAGATTTTGATATTACACTTGGATCAATGACCATCAAACAAGTTATTTTCCTGGCGATATCGACTATGAAGCTCTACTTGGGGTAGACGTTCTTCAGAATGGTAGAAATGGACCTGGCGATATTTTACTCAGCAAAGGAGTATTATTGTTATCCGAGCATGAAATACCTCTTATTCAAGTTGATACCATAGACATAATTTGAAAAGTAGTCGCTGCAGACCACTTTGTGATTCCTCCTCAGTGTGAAGCAGTAATCGATGTGTTCTGGAAAGTCGAGAGTATGACGATTGGAGTGAGAACACTAATTACATCATAGAACCAACAGAACATTTTCGTCAGCAATACCCTCTACAAATGGCGAATGTGATAGTTGATATAAATAGTGGCGCAACAAGTAAAGTGGGAGTTTTGAATCCATTTCCTACTTCTGTTTCGATAAAGCAGGACGCGATTGTAGGGCACGCAGAAGAAATCAACAACATTCAACGGGTATTAATTGCTCAAGAAAATGAAATAGAAGACACCAACAATAACGCTGTGCGAAAGGTACAATTTGGTAATATGGATGAAACAACAGGGTTGACGACACCAATAAATAAAACACCGACCGTCCCCGTACATCTCACCACTTTATTTGAACGGTCCATCAAAGGAAGGTCACAACAAGAAAGAGACAAAATGGCCGGTGTATTTCAAGACAGTTTCTCGATACACGAGTGGAACATAGGTCTTACAAACCTTTCATAACATGAGATCGAGGATCTTCTAGCAAAAGGCGTGATAAGGAAAAGTACTTCGCCATGGGAAATTCCAATTGTACTGGTGAAGAAAAAGTCAGGAGCGGTTATAAACCCTGCGTAGACTACCGTAGACATAATGATTCAGGATACAATATTGTCTCGACACAGTTGCAGGACTTGTTCAAATTTCACTTAAAATCGAAGATATACCTAAGAGTGCATTTGTTTGCAAATATGGTCATTACGAGATGGTCAGGATGCTATTCGGACTCAACAACTCAATGTTTCAACGTACAATGGAACGTGCACTCTAAGGGCTGCCATGGGAAACTTAATTTATATTGACGATATCATTGTGTTTGGAAAATACTTTGACCAACATATCGACCGCGTACAGCAATTGTTAGAAAGAACTGAGAAGGCGGGTCTTAAGTTACGACCAGATAAATGCGAAATTCTTCAAGAAGAAGAAGGGAAATTCCTTGGTCACGTAGTGTCTCGTCACGGGATAGAGCCAAACCCATTGAACATCGCCAAGATAATAGAATGGCATAATCCTACGAATGTAAAACAAGTTAAACAGTTCGATGCTATGGGGTCATACTATAGGAAGTTTGTGTAAAACTTCGCGAAAATGGTACGTCCAATGATCGAACTCACAAAGAAAGGTAGAGAATTCCAGTGGAGCACATTCTGTCAAAAAGCATTCGATAACACAAAAGCCGCCTTAGTTAGTCCAGAAGTGATGGGATACCCAATCCACGATGGAGGTGAATGCATACTCGATGTTGACGCATGTGACGTAGGTATCGGTGGAGTTCTTCAGCAAATACAAGATGGAAGAGAGCGCGTCTTATCATATGGCAGTCAAGCACTTAACAAATTAGAACGAAATTATTGCATAACTGAAAGGAGCTTCTCACCGTTAGTTATTTCATAGAATACCACAGACAGTACCTTCCTGGTAGACGTTTTCTGGTTAGAAGCGACCACCAAGCATTAGAGTGGCTTTTCCGGTTAAAAGAACCGAGAGGGAAAACCGCTAGATGGATTGAAATACTGGGACAATTTGATTTCGCAATTGAATATAGACCAGGCGGTAAACAGGGACACTGTGACGCCCTCTCAATATGTGATAATCCGAAAGATTGCGATTATCCTCTTCAAGATATGAACGAACCACTCAAGTGCGGACCATGTAAGAAATGCAAGAAACGAGCTGAAAACATTATGCTATAAGGAGCTTATGATCATGTAGTCTTCCCATCACCAGAGAGTGGTACAGAACAGTCCCCATCAAAAGAAAGTAGCACAAAACGGTCTACAAGGAAATACAGTAGTGTAGACATAGTAATAGAAACAGTTAGAAGTACACTCCAATCTGTTAGCGAACCAGGACCATCAACAGCACCAGATAATACCAGAGATAGAAGCAAAACAAAGGCAGACATCTCATTCTGTTGGGCCGGATGAGGAAACCCATCAGACGTAAAGGTACTGCAAGAAAAGGACCCCGACATATTCCCCATATTAGAAGCAAAACGGTTATATAAGCGACCAAACAGTGATCAAGTGTTGACCATGAGTCCAGTTTCAAGACACTACTGGGTATTATGGGACACTCTTCAACTGAAAGACAATATACTCTTCAAGAGTTTCACCAGAAATAATGGATTCGGCGAGCATTGTCAATTTGTTGTAACGCAAACAATGCAGAAAGAAATGCTACATCAGATGAACGACTCAATTATATCTTGCCATCTTGGGTGCAAAAACACTTACGAAAAACTTCTCCAGCGGTGCTATTGGTATTCAATGAAAAATGACTTGGCGTTTCACATAAAAAGGTGTGATGTTTGTGCTGCAGATAAGAAACCCATGAAAGTACCAGGAGCACCAATGGGAACCATCAAAACAGGCGCACCATGAGATGTGGTCGCAAAAGACTACCTAGGACCTTCACCCATAACACCTAGGGTAATAGATATATTCTTCTACTCACAGATCACTTCATTAAATATGTTGAGGTTCTTCCAGTTCCGAACCAAACAGCAGAAGTGTGTGCCAGAGAATATTAAATGACTTCATATCTCGATGGGGGAGTCCGCTAGCCATCCATCGTGACCAAGGAGGGAACTAGGAGAGCAAGATCTTTAGGGAACTCTGCCGGAGGCTCGAAGTCAGGAAAACCAGAACAAGTCCCCGGAACCCAAGATGCAATAGTCAGTCGGAGCGGTTCAACCGCACACTTCTCAGAATGACGAAAGCGTACTTGTGCGGAGAACAAGACCAATGGGATTTGAACCGTGGCTGCCTTGCTGGAGCATACAGAGCTACTCAAAATGAATCGACTGGTCTCACGCCGAACCTCCTGACCATGGGTAGAGAAGTTAGACTGCCATCTGAGCTTGTCTTCAGTAGTTCTACAATCAATGGGCAAGACCAAGCAACATCATACGGCGACTATTTAGATATACTGAGGTCGAGCATGCAACATGCACACGAAGTAGTCAGATCACATCTGTCAGCGTCTGCAAAGCGCAGCAAAGAAATTTATGATACCAAAATCTCGTTAAACGATTACAAGGTCGGAGATATAGTGTGGTGTCTCCGAGAATAGGAAAGTGGGAATCACACCAAAGCTACAACAGGTTTATGGAGGTCCCTACCTATTGATAGAGAGATTATCACCCATGAACTTCCTTCGTCATCCAGTTAGATAAACAAGGAGGCCAAAAACTCCTTAACCACAACAAGTTGAAGCCTTATGAGGGGATACCTCCACCAACGTGGATAACCCTTGCTATAAAAAAGAATTAAGAAGAAGGCAAACGACCAACCAGAACAGGGCATGTCGTAAATATAGGGAAACGGACAATACACACATGTTTATTTAAACTTATTCTTAAGGAATAAGCCACATTTGACTACATGTAGTAATTTTTTCTTTTATTTTTTTTTTCTTGTTATTTATTTTTGTTTTTTCTTGTTATGCAAACAAACATAATCCTTTTTGGAATAAAATTTGAATTATGAAGTTAAGAGTTACTGGAGTAACTGCGGATACATAAGGGTATATTTGAAGAAACTGTATTGTGTCCAAACTTCATTATATAAATTTGTGAAACACCACTTAGAGGATAGTGTGTTGTGTGTTGTTCGGCAAATTTGGAATAATCTAGCAGGTGTGAAAGGTCAACGATGTTTCAATGTGACAAAGATTATAAGTGCAACTTATCTTCGGGCATAGTATTTTGTTAGATACTGGGACCTTACGCCGCTGGACATGGGGGAGGAACATCTCTATGTCCACCGCCACATGCATGCAATCTTCGGGATGTTTAAAATTATGTACTTTTGATTTTATGAATATTGAGTTCTGCTCAACCCGGGGCTAGAGGGCGTGAGCGGTAGCTAGCATATTTCACTACCGTTCATGGTCAGTCTCAATCAAACCGAAACTGCAATATTTTGTATGTGTCGTGTTCGGCCGTTTCCAAAGGTCCATTATCATACTCTTCTTTGAAGAGCCAGCAGTACTATTAGGGAGAGAATATTGAGCGATAGTGTCAGAATGAAGAGTATCCGACCAGTGTGGTGTATGAGAAATACACCTGATGGAACAGAAAGACACGCGATCCAGTAATTCATCAGGGAGCTGAGAGAAGAAGAGAGGATCCATAAATGGGAGCAGCCATGCGGACGACAGAAAGACCACTGATGGGGAATTTGTAGATATTGTGGATCGACTGGTCGAAGGATCGAGTACACAAGAGTGTCACTAGAGGATTTTATTCTATAGCTGCAGGTCATCAGGGTATGCAAAGAACGAGGAATTCCGCCAGTATGTAAGACCCACTGTTGATAGTATAGAACTGACGACATACTTGAACATCGAGAATGTTGCTAATAAAGAAGTCTAAACCGAGTTGGTGATATAAGCGGTTCATCATCGACTTAGTAGAGGCGAAACGTTTTGTGGAAATAATTATTGATTAAACAACACAAATACGATAGCGATGCTTTGATTATTGAGCGATACCCTGACCCTTGTTTATAAAAATAAGTTAATAAACCAAATATGTTTTGTCTACACTATAGAGAGATGTCGACGACTGTTGTTTTTTGTTTTTTATTTGTAGAAAATATTCTGCGTTTAGAGCATCACAGCGATTGAGTTAACAGGTGAGATTGTATAGCAGTCTGCTCTACAAGAGATGGCGATGATACATCTTTTTTTTCTATTAAAAATTATGGACAATATTCCGCAGGTAGAATACCACAGTGATCGAGGCAAAACACGATTTTGTGTAGCAGAAGTCTTCCACATAGTTTGCCAAATCGTGATCATGTACATGATACATTGGTTATTTCAATTAATATAAATTATTTTCAGTAACAGAGTTATACTTCACCATTCGTCCAGAAAGATGTTGATGGTCAATGAGCTCAAAGTATATATGCACAAGTATGATATAACTCAATACTTTAGAATTCAGGTATTCCTGCAAGAGCGACATTACTCCAGATGTGTTCGGGATGATTTTATCTATGCTTTTAACTCGTGATTTAGGTTTGACATGGGATAGCATACTTAGTTAGCTAACACATATAAAAAGATCGGACAGAGAAAGTAGCATTCAAGGAGGACAGTCAACCACAAAACACAGAAGCAAACACGCAAACAGACAAACAAGAAGGCAAAAGTAATAGTAAATACAAACGACATCACAAACACAAAAGGGTTGACAATAGGGCTACCGCCTTGGAACGGTCAGTGGCAAAGTAGGCCACTGGGGGTTTAAACCGGTTCTAGGAGGCACCGAACCTCACACTTACCCTACTCCATCCCAATAAAACAGGACAGTGTACATAAAGGAATCCCCGCCATGATCTAATCTCTAACCAACAAGGCAGCATCAATAGGCAATATAGGTAAAACACAAATATGCTCGTGTAAATATAATACAAAAAAAACAATAGCCTAGAAAGCCACAATGAAGGTACTCAATGACTTAGCAGAAGCCAGAGCAACAAGAGAATAAACCATTAAGTGCAAGACAAGAAAGATCGTAGACAAACATCAAACGCCACCGTCCCAATGGGCTTTAGGTGGGCGTCATCATAGGGTCCACAGCCTGTCCGGTCATCGTACAATTAAAGAGGAAATCATAGTGGCGAACTGTAAAAGGGTCCACCACCAAGCATGCAGTACATTGCAAAATGATAGGATCATAACCTCTTTTGATAAACTTTTTAACAGGTTTACCAAAGATAGTATGAAAGTGATCATGACCAAGAATCTTACGAAGTTTATAAATCACATCACCATAGAAGTCAGGTTGTGATAGTCCTTGTCGTAGAAGAGTCCTTAAATAACTTTTATATTTGGAAGAAAATCAGGGTTACGATAATAAAATTTTGCAAAAGTCTTACGAAGTTTATGGTAACGGTTACCCTGATTGAGTAGCTTTCTAGTTATACAAAGATTACGAATATTAAAGTCCTCAACTCGAGTACAAGCTCTTGAAAAACGAATAAATTGAGACACTTACACCCCATAAGAAGTTGCTCGGGGAACATCCCCATCAAAGTAGGGGTAATGAACAATGTCAAAATTAAAGTCATCTCTCTTGTCATAGATTTAATAATTATTTCACCATTTTCAATCGAGAGATCTAAATCAAGAAAAGAAGCGTTATTATCGGCTTTGTTAAGCTGAATTTCTTTAGGATATATATTATTTACCATAGTTGGAAAGAAAGGGTTGTCAATGTTCAATATGTCATCTAGATACCGAAAGGTGTCATTAAAGGCTTCCTAAAGCCCATTGGGACGATGGCGTTTGATGTTTGTCTATGATCTTTCTTGTCGTGCCATTCTCTTGTTGCTCTGGCTTCTGCCAAGTCACTGAGTACATTCATTGTGGCTTTCTAGGCTATTGTTTTTTTGTATTATATTTACACGAGCATATTTGTGTTTTACTTATATTGCCTACTGATGCTGCCTTTTTGGTTAGAGATTAGATCATGGCGGGGATTTCTTTATTTACACTGTCCTGCTTTAATGGGATGAAGTTGGGTAAGTGTGAGGCTTGGTGCACCCTAGAACCGGTTTAAACCCCCAGTGGCCTTTGTTGCCACTGACCGTTCCAAGGCGGTAGCCCTATTGTCAAGCTTTTTGTGTTTGTGATGTCGTTTGCATTTTTTATTACTCTTGCCTTCTCGTTTGTCTGTTTGCGTGTTTGTTTTTGTGTTTTGTTGTTGACTTTCGTCCTTGAATGCTGCTTTCCCTGTCCGATATTTTTATCTTTCAATAACATCTGCCTGGGTATCTTGTGAAAGACTCAACAAGAAATCTCTATCATAGCAAAATAAAAAGAAATCTGCGACAAGTGGTGCAAAGTTCGTACCCATAGGGATACCAATAATTTGTCTATAAACGGTGGTTCCATACCTGACGAAAATATTATCTAATAGGAAGATGAGTGCTTCACAAACTTCATAGCAAATCCACATAGTATAATTGTCTAAACTGCCGTTAGTAAAAAAACGCTTTAATATTATTACATGCCAAAAACGTAGTATTTTCTCTAGCGAATGTTTTTTTAATAAGAAAAATTATATTATCTTTAATAAGGTGACGTGGTAAGGTTGTATATATTGTAGAGAAGTCTTAAGTGCTTATTGATGAAACTTGACCTTTATTGATTTTATCAAGAACGTCTCCTGAATTTTGTATAGACCAAAATAAATTAATCCCAGAGTTTTCATCAGTTTTATCACAATATAGTTTAACGTGAACTTTAACGGCAGTAAGACAAGAAGTTAAAAGTTTGGAGATGTGTGTTGTGGTGCAGGCACTAGAATTCGAAATAAGGCGAGCCTTATACGGATTTTTTATGTAATTAAGGAATCCAGTACATAGTTGGCATTTTATTTTGCTTATCGTTTACACCAGCCTTGAAAGTAGTGCACCGAGTGATATGTGCGGAAACAACATCATTCTCAGTAGAATTAATTGGAGTATACGAATTGGTGCTGCCGAGTTCCAGAGATAAAACATTGACGTAATGTAGGCGTCAAACAATAATTACATTATTAGCTGCTTTATCTGCAGGAACTAAAACAAATTTATTATGAAATTCCTGAATTCCCGATTTTAAATTACGAAAGGAAAACCTTGGTCTCGGAGGAAGTAAAGAGGGGTTACCATTATAAAAGTTAATACGTGTATCTATAATTTTAAGAATGGAGTTTTACCAAGTAGAAAGCGAGCTTGGGTCCGCATGTTCTCTACGACACCATTTTATACTAAAATCTTCAATGGAGTGGGCGATCTGGGCACGACGGGCATTAAAATCAATAGTTGAAGGTAATCTATATTTAGGACCTTTCGAAAACAAATTCCGAATACGTTTATCAACAGTATCATAATTACCAGTGATGACATGACCTGCTGGAGCATAGCAGCATTTTGATGTGTTGCATTCACATTTCTTAGGAGTATTTTGTACTATATCAAGGTCAGAAACTATGTTGTTGTAGTTGAAAATAATATTTCTAATAGGCTTTTTATACTTATAACAAATTACAGGACTTTCGGAGTCAGATCCAACGTGTGTTTAAAATGTGTCATACTCTTACACTTCAGGATGACATCAACTACTTTGGCCACACCTGTAGACAGGAAGAGAAGGGCATACCAATGTCTAAAGTGCCTGCACCGGTTCAACCGTGTATACATCGAGGCGAAGTACCGAGTGGTTGCCCACATCCTGAAACATCATGTGGTACCAGATGAAGTGCCATTCCACTGCACACTGTGCCTTTTCAATTGCACTCAACGGGAGGAGCTCGAGGTCCATGTAGATTCATTCAGCCGTCACAAGCTGGTGTTGGCACAGAAGAACATTGAGCACCAACCAGAGATGCTGGTAATCAGCTCCGCCCCGTATAATATCAGCGAGAGAGATATGGTGGCCTTGTCAGCAGATGAGTCGCAGCGCCACTAGCAGTCTCTGGCCAGGAACAGGACGCCTGTCCCAACACCTGTCCCGACACCTGTCCCCAACAACGCCGGTATGCCCCAGAGGGCACCTGTCTCGACACCAGTTAACAACAAGGCTGATGATACTCAGAGGACACCCAACCCTTCAATCAATAACGTTCCGAGACAATCCATCTCCAACAATGCGGACATGCTGCAGCAGGCACAGGAAAACGCTTTTCCTGGTGGGTTCAGCATATTTGATGCCATCTCATCTCCGCACCACCTCAGCCGTTGAGAAATGCCCCACTGTTTGACTTTGGTGACACCCGAATGGATAGGCAGATGCCACTCCCCTTGCCTTTGCCGGACACCTCTCTACCTCTGGATCTGCCAACTTCCCAAGTATCACAGGCCAGCCAAGTGTACGTTTAACAATTCCAACCGGTCTACCAGACGACACAGGCACAAACCACCTCACAACTCCATTTGACGCAGCCCCTGCCGTATCCATCTCTGGATCAACGCATCACCCTTCTCCTTTCATCACCTCAGCAAACACACACTACACCTAATGACCTGCTAACCGAACCTCAAGATCTGCCCCTCATCCCGGAGGAAGATATTATGGATCAACTTCTGCCAACCGACGCGCCAACGCCCACCCTTGATAAGCGACCAAACCTCGCACTAATGAAACACCAATCACCAGTTAGATCACCGTCACCATCATCTTCCTCGTCATCTTCTTCATCATCTTCCTTTTCCAGTTCCAGCTCCAACAGAAATCTACTGCTTATAAAAGCTGCAATAGAAAGTTCCACTACTACCATTACAAATAAATTGGAAGAACATATAAGAGCGGTTAGGCGGCAAGAAAGAGCCACGATTGAGATGCGGGATACGCTGCTTCAATTAGTCTAGGTAATGAAGAGAACGTCGGAAGACGGTAGAGCTGAGGACCCAAAAAGAAAGAGGGGAGAGAGAAGCCCACTCCGCCCGGCAGGGAACAAAGAAAGCAGATGGCGAAGCCACTGAATCTCAAATAAACGCGTTCATAATTTAATACAGTGCTAGAAAATATATAGCCGAATTTATAGGCATATCAATAAATATAATAATACTGTGTGATAATTATAGTAATAAAAGTGTTAATTTAAAGTCGATAGGATTCTCAATTCTACAAATGATAATATTTCTTACAAGTGACTCATAATAGCGGATTTCAAATACATATAGTGTGAACTGTGAATTCTACGTTAGAACATTTCAACATCTACATTTGATCTACAAATTATCTTATGAACAACTGAGAAGGACTTCAACCATACTTAAAATATGTGATGGACACTATTTAACTTTGCGGAATTAATGTTATTTATGCCAGTGGTTTACACTGAAGAACATTGACAGTATATATCTTATTATGACTTGTGTTTCACGTCTATTCTTGAATTATAGGTCATTCGTCATATGATTGAAAGACGATTAGGTATAGATTAATTGTGAAACATATTGACTGTTTAAGAGTGTTAGGAGGACCTTTAACACATTTAGAGGGGGGTAGTGTAATGCCCGATGTTTCACGCTACTTTCACTTTAGCGTACGCATATTAACGCAGTTTAATTGTATATTCATTGTGTTCATTATACGCATATTCATTATTTTAACTTAACTTAGGGATTAACTTACGATTATCATATTAGGTTACCATGTTTTATCGCTGTTATCACTTAAATTCAAAGCAGCAAGCTTGTTTACATTTACAAATGAATCTTTCCGGTAACCATATTGGATCCGGAATTACGTTGCATGATGGGATTGTTTACCATAGCAACTGTGAATTCGATCTTGTATTCGCAAAACCAAATTATTCCAAGGAGAACATTTGTTTTCATGTTTGAAATAGGTGAGTATCAAATCGCACTTATTTGTATACGCCTTAAGCGCACGGGAAAAGCGCACATTTGACGTTGAACATTTAAGCGTTGTTAGTGCACATTGCGCACTTGTGCACCGCACAGTTTTATTTGTTCAGTATAAATAGCTAGATCGCCTGCAGATCTAGGACTCCGAACCTTCTTCTTAAGGTAACACATTTTGTGTATAGGTTGAACTTAGACTTTGTTTTTGCATTTAAAATTCGATTATAGTAACTTTGATAAATGCATTCAATAGTAAATTTAGAATTTAAAACGATTTAATTCAATTAGATTACATTTTTAGAAGGTCTTGGATTGACATAAATATTTAATATAGAGATAATAACATTTATCAGCATATTGTTACGGATTGATTACTTAAGAGTATTTCTAGTCAAAGAGAGTATTATTATTTATTAAGGAATGGTTTTTTTTGTTATATATTACTGATAATTCTACTTCATATGTTTTCCTACTAAGATATAAATAAAGAGAGGGAAACTTACTTCTGATTTGATACTTTGTTGTTTATCCCTTAGTTTTCAAGAGTTAGATAATCAATAGGATGTCCAAATAAGTTAATTTTCCACGGAGTCCATTTTATTTAAACGTTAAACGCTACTAGCACGTAACAATACAATGCTTAAAATGGGCTGAAAATCGCGTTAAACCCTAAATAAACATCAAAGGACTGAAGGTCCTGAGAGTCGCCAAGATTGAACAGTGTCTGTCTTCTTGGTGAGGTTAAAGGTTATGTTAAATTTTACAGGTGTGGCGTATTAAAATGAAATGTTGATGCTTAGAACATGAGATTATTTTTGTACTGAAAAATGCTCGGAGACGGAATTATTTTTTGCAACCGCGTCGGTTTTGGTTTTCGAGTGTATGTCAGTGCTCACAGGCAATTATTTTAAGAGACAGGCCCAGGGCCTGTTGCTTCTGAAAATGGACAGGCCCTGATTTAAAATGGACAGGCACTGATTTAAAATGGAAAGGTCCAATATTTTTTTCTTATTGGAAATTAATCTTTTCGTATGTGGCGTTGCTTGTGCAGTGTGGCGGCAGTAATACGTCTCCCCGCGCTTGCAATCAGTACTGTTATTCATTCGATCTTTGGAGATCACTGGGCCCGATACTTATATTTAGTTATCGGTGGTACATTTTCAATTTCTTTTGTTTTCTTACTTAATTTTTGATTCGGTGGTTCCACTACTCCTGCCGATAAAAGGCTCTGGGTATTGTTTAACCACTTATAGGATATGTTGTCTGCTTTTTAATTTAGTCGTTTGGCTGTTACTTGTGATACGCAGGCTTCATAACCGCTGCTCCCAACTAAATTCCATTATGTTTATTTCGCTCTTCGGGGCATTTAGTTTTATTAGATACTGGGACCATACGCCGTACGACATGGGGAAGAAAGATACTCCATGTCCACCGCCATATGCATGCCATCTTCGGGATGGTTAAAATTGTGTACTATTGATTTTATGAATATTGAGTTCTGCTCGACCCGGGGCTAGAGGGCGTAAGCGGTAACTAGCATATTTCACTACCGCTCATGAACAGTCTCAATCAAACCGAGACTGCAATATTTCGTATGTGTCGTGCTCGGCCGTTTCCAAAGGTCCATTATCATACTCGTTTTTATTCGCTTTAACACCACACATTTGTTACATATGTAGTAATCAAACTCAGAACCTCCTGACTATATTTTAATTTTTGCTCCCACTTTATGCTCTTAGTCAATGGACGTATTTACTACTTTGTTTCAAATAAGTTAGAATAGAATATTACATAGTAATTTATAACCGATGCAAAGGAGAGTACCAGCACTTTTTGCCAAACGATGATAATCAGAGCCGACTTGGTGAAACTGGAGCCAAGTTTTTAATCAGGTTTTATTAGACTATCAGGGCCTCCTGTGGCTATATTTTCCTTTTTGTCACCACTTTCTACAAGTTAAAGAATTAGGAGCCTAGACTAGAAAGCATTTAATAGTAGGATTCCAGGAACTCCTTACACCTTAAATAATTAATAGAAATATACTTTATATCTGTATCTATACATTTATATATATTTTTCCCACCAACATGTATTTGTAAAGGACAGTTTTTCTTATTTGATTATGTAAAAAAAAAAATATATATATATATCCGAAATTATGTACCATCCGAACTACTATGACACCGCTGTTTTCACAAACATACAATCGAAATACCATCAATTACGAAATTTTGTCATGCATTAATGTGTTTTCAATGCCAAAAATTGTATTTTTTATCAAAGAGGAAAGAAAACACAACCCTTATAGATGGATAATGTAGCTTTATGCCAATAATTTTCGATCTCAAAGTTGTGACAAAATGTCTGCAAAGATTGCCGTTTGTCCCTTTAAACTATTTGATTTGTTTACCTTGGTAGTAGAACTGAGCACTTCTTGACAAATTCTTTTCATCAACTTGTGTATTTATTTGTAGCAGATGCCATACTATTTCTCAAAGTACTAGGCACAATAACTACAATATTTACGGACATTTAGTTCCCAATTTGTTATCTAGGTCACGCATGTCATGAGCGGCACATCCGAGTAACTACGCTATTGATTCCATTCATAAATTATATATGCGTGTATTATTGCGCCTAGTATTTCAGTTCCTTTTTCAAAAAAGTCACGTATATACTGTATACAATGACAATAATTCACAATCAGTAGTTATATTATTCGGTATATATATAACGTTCATGTCAGTCACCTTATGAAATTAAGTTATACTTGAGGCAGTTAAAGGAAATACATTCTCGAAGTGCATGCTCGAAGTGCGTAAAGCTCCCAATCCGATTTGTGGTATATTAATGCGCATAATATTTCGGTAAACCTACAAAAAAGACACGTTTATACTGTATACAATTACAATTATTTCATTATTTCACAATCAGTATATTACTCGGTATACATAACGTTCACGTCACTCACCTTATCAAATTAAGTTGTATTTGAGGCAGTTAAAGGGGACTACATTGCCGAAAACGGTAAAGCTCCTCACCCGTTTTAAAAACTCCATATTCAGAAATTGCACTATATACATACACGATTCCAAAGAGCCAGCCATGCTAACGCATGGCGACTCAAAAATATATATTAATAACCTCATGATTTGTTCGGTCATGTTTCACAGAAAATACATGAAATACTTCATCTTTCACTGTCTTAACTTCGAATAATTTTAAATTAATTTAGTTCGTTTTGCTCACTATTTTAAGTTGCAGCTACAGTTATGTTACAGTTACTATTTAGATATACCAAAGCCAGGTTATGTTTTAACGTTTAATTCGGAAAGTATATCTGTAAAACATTTCTTTCTGACAGGCAGAAATCCTGTTTTCTAATCGTCCTATGTTAAATTTATGACAAAATAAACCCTGTTTTTTAAGTAAATATTGTATAACGAAGAATTTGTAATATCATTGATTTGTTAACTTCGTGTTTATGTAGAGGTTAGAAAAAATCAAAATGAAATTCTGATCTACTTCATTAATTCTCCATATTATACTAAACGTCTGCTCCATGTTTTTATTTATAAATATGACTTCATCTTTTCTATAGCATATAAATGTTGTATTTATTAAGTCAAAAAAGAAAGTCTGCACTCAGTTTTGCATAGGCAACCTCAAAACAAATACCCGCCCTTGCACGAAAATTGCCCGGAGGGGCACCTGGGGTTTTCCTCCACCAATGGAAGCTGGAAAGTCGCCATATGACCTTAGCTGTTGGTGCGACTATAAAATCCAATTCTATCAATCAATCATTACAAATATTGGTATTACATTGCAGTAAACTTTTACATCATAAATATGTTCTAACATCCTTTATGTTTGAGAAGACGTTTAAAGTTTGACATTCGATTCTTGACATTCTTGGGAAATTCCAGAAAACCAGAAATTAACAAGATGACTGTTATCTTTTGTTTTCCCATGCAAATGCATGCAGTTTGATATGTTGGCTTTGCTCACGTTTGATTTTCAGGAACTCAAACTACGTTAGTGAATGAACTTTTCATACAAAGCTGTCGCTACTTTATTAATGCAGTAATTGTGTGTTTTAAAACTTGTTCTGCTTTACTAGATGTGCACACTTTCTTTTTGACTGAGTATATAAGCAAATGGAGCCAATCGTAATGGCTGCAATGTATGGCAACATATAATCATGACATGTAGTTTTATCGTTATATTCCTGTTGATGTTTATGTGCATACATGTTTTTATGTTCTCAGTTCCGTGTGGACCTGGTCAGTTCTATGATGATACAACAGGCGTCTGTACCTGGTGTCCAGTGGATCAGTATCAGGACATATTTGACCAATACCAGTGTAAGAATTGTCCTGTAGGCCAGTACCCAGATGTTTTAAAGGTAGAATGTAAGAGTAAGTATTTACTGATGTACTGGCTATCCCAATCTCCTACAATGACAGAGTAGGCATATTCCGATATTTTTCTGACCTGAGTTGGCCAAACAAAATTTTAGTTTTAAATTTAGTTTTGAGTGTATATATGAACTGTATGTATGTATATATATATATATTTATATATATATAGATGTAGATATGTAGAGATACAGTTCATCAACGTGTGTTGCAGCTACCTTTTTTAAGGAGTGAATTCATACGCTTGATTTCTGTGTATCTCGTCATAGCTAGGCGCCCTGCCGTAGTTCGTCCGAAGGTTGTCTGTCCTTGGTAGTTCACAAACATTTCTCCCTATATATAATTCTGCCTTGTGAACGTGAATCTCTTACGAGATCCCAATTTCGAAAGTTGCCGTAGTGAGTTCAAATTCTCTCCCTTTATTATATTTACTGAATTCACAGTATCCCCAAGATCCGGCACCTTTCATTGTCACTGTCTCAATATAGCTGTGTGTGGTTGAACGCTTAAATGTGGCCCACTAATATGAGATATAATTGTATGTATGTATGCGTGTGGAGGCATAATTATCATATACAATTATAGCTCATAGGAGTGGGCCAGATTTAAGCATTTAACCACACACAGCTATATGAATGAATGAATGAATGAATGAATGGTATTTTACGGCACGTCGACACATAAATAGGTCATATTGTGCGCAAAAACTGATGAAAGATGAAGAAATGAAGTAGTAAGTAAAAATTAATGTAAATATATAAAGATAAAACTATTTACAAATAAGGGATGATATGATAATAATATAAACTATATATGTAACTCAACAAATGCCCGTCAAATATAAATAAGTCAATATATATAAGAACATTTATAATGATTTATATAGTCTGATTTCTTTTAGGAAATCTAAAACAAGACTAAAATCTATAGTTTCAAATAACTCTTTCATAGTATTAACATTGTAGTACCTCTGACGCATAGGAACAAAGTCTACACATTCCACCAAGATGTGTTTGACCGTTAACGGTGCAAAGCAGGGTATACATTCTGGTAATTGCTCATCTTGGAATAAATATGAATGAGTATAACGTGTATGCCCTATCCTGCACCGGGCTAGGACAACTTTCTCTCGACGAATGTGTCTACTAGAAGAACGCCATTCTCTGAGTAACGGTTTAATTGAAGGGAGTTTATTGTTAACTGACAAATCCCAAGCGGCTTGCCAAGAGTTACGAATATATGTGTTAATACAACTTTTAAAATCAGTATAAGGTAATTTGGCATTACATATATGTACACCTAATGCTTCTTTAGCAGCACTATCAGTTATATCATTACCACGTATTCCTACATGGCTTGGAAGCCAGCAGAAAATAATAACATTATCAACTATAAGAGAATTGTACTTTCTAAAAGTTGAAGCACAACTGGGTTATCATGTTTCATATTACTCAGTGCTTGAAGAGATGAATGGGAATCAGAAAAGATTACAAAATAGTATCATTAGATTCCTGAATATAATTTAAGGCAAGTTCAATTGCCTTAAGTTCAGCTGAAAAGATAGAGGCCTTGTCAGTCAGGCGGCTCTTTATGCTGTGTTTGTGAACAACAGCTGCTGCAGCTACTTTATCTCCATCTTTAGAACTGTCTGTGTATTTATGTTGAAAGTTACTGTATTTCGATTTAATTTCATTACATTTGCGTTGAAAGACAGTAGGGTCTGTAATGGACTTGTAACTACAAAGTTCAAACATAATTGTTGATGTTTCCAAAGTCCACGGTGGAATTTGTGGTACTTTGTACCTGGCAATCAAATTTAGGTTAGGATTAAAAACATTATCGAAAGTTAGGTTTGAAGGGTTAGATTTTAATTTTATGGCATATTGAAGGGCTAATTTGTCCGGTCTATGAAACAGTGATGGGTCATTAGCTTCAACATATAGACTTTCGGCTGGTGATGTACGAAAGGCGAGTCGTAATTCTTGATTATGTACGAGGGTACTTCAAAAAGTTCTGTCATTAGGCATATATCCTTTGAACTGGATATTACACTGAGATAAAGTAGCGTATTTATAGTACTACTGGGTTCGCTCTCTTAAATTCCACAACAAAAATGAAAAATTTCCAGTTATTGACACCCCTGAATTACCTCCCCCTACCACACCTTTTGGATACTGGCATCTCTGAAAATGTCCTTGTTACAAAACGTTGTAAAAATTATTTGAATAATGCTATGCTTTTAAATTTTCTTGTACGCCATCTGTAGTTATTCGCCCATAATCCTTGAACATGATTGTCTAGTATTCGGGATCTTGCTGCAAACCAGATATGAGTGAATGCATATCCCTTAATTTAAGCAGAAATAACACTGATTTTCTTCGTTTTGTTTACGGAAATGTTATAATATCTTTTAAATGTCGTAATTATTCTCATAGTATTAATATATTTTCATATATTTTACAAATCCTAGTCCTTCAGTGTTTAAATTTCATATTCAATACGTTATTGTAGAATGTTGTACAATGTTTAGTGAAAATATTGATCATCCAAAAACGTAATTTCAGAAGACTGCCCTTCCATTTAATGTCCATTTATCATTAAATTAATTTTACACGTTAGCTTAAAATGTTAATTTTTAAGACAATGCCTTTTCATCTATCATGCTTAAATTCAGAATCTTGTAATGCACAGATATAACTGGTAATGTATGAGAAATTTCAAAGGTCTTCGACAAGTACTTAAAGAGAAACAGGCATTTAAAAAAGTAACAATTAACACACCTGAACAAACTCAGGAAGAAAATGCCTCAGTATGTATAAGTGATGTGTATTAAATGTTCCATAACTTTCGTCACACAAAAGATACAGCATTCATTTTACTATCAATGAAATGGTATTGAAATTCACTTTCATTTGGTACCAAACATCAACACTCACAACGAGCACATAATTGTTGAAACGCGTTAGTGACAGAACTTATTGAATGACCCTCGTATAGGATCGAGCATCTGCAAGTATGACTTGCGAGTCGATCCATATACTATTGAGCCGTAGTCCAGCTTGAATCTGATAAGAGATCTATAAAGTTGTAAAAATGCTTTACGATCTGCTCCCCAATTAGTGTTTGCAACAACTTTAAGTAAATTAAGAGCTTTAAGGGACTTGGCCTTCAAGTATTTAAGGTGTGGTATAAACGCTAATTTACGGTCGAAAATAAGACCAAGGAATTTTGTTTCAGCCACTACTGGTATTGGTGACCCATCCAGTATTAGATGAGGGTCTTCATGATGTTTACGTAGTTAACAAAAGTGCATACAATTACTTTTATATTTACAAAATTTCAATCCGTTTTCATCCGACCAGGTCTGAAGTTTATTCAGACATTGATGAAGTTGTCTCTCAATAGTGTTCATGTTTTTTGCACGATAACATATAACAAAGTCGTCAACATATAGAGAGCTATCCACACCAAGATTGATACATTTAACTATACTGTTAATTTTTATATTAAAAAGGGTTACAGAGAGTATGCTGCCCTGTGGCACACCCATCTCCTGTTCATGAATGTCAGAGAGGGTTGAACCCATTCGGACACGAAACTGTCTATCATCTTAGAAACTCTCTACAAAAATTGGTAATCGGCCTCTAAGACCAAGGTCATAAAGATCACATAGCTATACTGAGACAGTGACAATGATATATATATATATATATATATATATATATATATATATAAACTGTCTGGGCATCACGTACGTGTACAAAAGAAATTATTCTGTTTTTAAGGATGCTTGTTGCTCAGTAGCATTAATTCGTATACTCCACTTCAATCTACTGAGGATGATGTTGTTCCACATATATTACTCGGTGCACTACTTTCAAGGCTGGGATAGACGAAAAACAAATCAAACTGCCAACTATTTACTGGATTTCTAAATTACATAAAAATCCCTATAAAGCTTGCTTTATTTCGAATTCTAGTGCCTGCACTACCACACACATCTCCTAGCTTTTAACTTCTTGTCTTAGTGCCGTTAAAAATCACGTTAAACAATATTGTACTAAAACTTATGAAAACACTGGGATTAATTTATTTTTGTCTATTAATAATTCAGGAGACGTTTTTGATAACATCTGCAATAAACGTCAAGTTTCATCTAATTTTCGACACTATATACTCGTACAACCTTACCACATCACCTTATCAAAAACAAGTTTTTTGCTCTTATTCAAAAAAACTTTCGCTAGAGAAAATATACATTTTTGGCCTGTAACAATATTAAAGCGTATATTACTAACGGCATTTTAGACAATTACACTATTTGGACTTGCCAAGAAGTTTGTGAAGCACTCATTTTCCTATTAGATAATATTTTCGTCAGGTATGGAACTACCGTGTATAGACACATTGTTGATATCCCTGTAGGTACGAACTGTGCACCTCTTGTCGCAGATTTATTCTTGTATTGCTATGAAAGAGGTTTCATGTTGAGTCTTTCATCCGATACTCAGGCAGATGTAATTGAAGCCTTTAATGACACCTCTCGGTATTTGGATGCATATTGAACATTGACAATCCTTTCTTTTATATTATAGTTAATAATATCTATCCCACAGAACTTCAAATCAACAAAGCTAACATTTCTGATACTGTTGCTTCTTTTTTTAATTTACATCTCTCTTTTGAAAATGGCGAAATAGTTAGTAAAATCTATGACAAGAGAAATGATTTTAATTTTGATATTGTTAACTATGATATTGTTAACTATCTCCATTTAGATGGGGATGTTCCCCGAGCTACTTCTTATGGGGTCTATGTTTCTCAACTTATTCGTTTCTCTAGAGCTTGTAGTCGTGTTGAGGACTTTAATATTCGTAATATTTGTATAACTTAAAAGGTACTCCAGCAGGGCTACCGTTACCATAAACTTCGCAAAACCTTTGCAAAATTTTATTATCGTAACCCTGTTCTGCTTTTAAAATGTAAAAGTAATTTAAGAACTCTTCTGCGACAATGACTATTCGTAAGATCCTTAGTCATAATCACGTTCATTCAATCTTTATTTAACTTGTTAAAAGGTTTATCAAAAGAGGTAATGACTCTATAATTTTACAATGCACTGCATGTTTAATGGTGGACCCATTGTTCGCCACTATGCTTTCCTCTTTGATTGTGCGATGACCGGACAGAGTGTGGACCCTATGATGACGTCTACCTAAATCCTTATACAATAGCGTTTGATGTTTGTCTTTAATCTTGTCTTGTCGTACCCTTAACGGTTTATTCTCGTGTTGCTCTGGATTCTGCCAAGTCACTGAGTACTTATTTTGTGGCTTTCTGGGATTTTCTTTAATATTATATATACATGATCATTCATGTGTTTTACTTATATTGCCTATTAATGCTGTCTTGTTTGTTAGAGATTATAACCTGGCGGGATATCTTTATTTACACTCTCCCGTTTATTGGGATGACAATAGGGTAAGAGTGAGGTTTGGTGCACACTATAACCTGGTTTAAACCCTAGTGGCCTTTTTTGCCGCTGACCGTTCCAAGGCGGTAGCCCTATTGTCAACCCTTTGTGTTTGTGATGTCTTATTTTGCATTTTATTCATGTTTAAAACTGTTCTTTGTTTCTGTGTGTGTTTGTGGTTGACCGTCGTCCTTGGATGCTACTTTTCCTGTTCGGTTTTTATATCTACTTATAGTGTGTGTGCTCTAAAATATTTCGCATTGCCCCTTTGCATCTTACAAAGTTTCATTCAAATATGTCTAGTAGTTTTTAATTTATGATCCGGACAAGACATCCAGACGGACAGACATAGACAGACAGACCTCTCATTACCCTCTATCATTTTGTAAAGTTGTATTGCGGTCACCGTTCCCAGGCGGTAGCCCTATTGTCAACCCGTTTGTGTTTGTGATGTCTTATCTTGCCTTTATTCATATTTAACGTTGTTCTTTGTTTCCGTGAGTATTTGTGGTTGACTGTCGTCCTTAAATGCTACTTTTCCTATTCGATTTTTTTATATCTACTTGTACATAGACTTATATAGGGAAATACTTAAAAACCTTCTTCACTGAAACTACAAGAGCTTTTGTATTTACTATAAGCTTATGGTCCTCTAAGATTATTCAAATGGTGACTCTAGTGTCACCCAGGGTTACATTTGGCCCCAACCCAGGGGTCACATGTTTTACATAGACTTTAGGGACCGAGCATTTTATTTTATTTTCTTGGGTGGGTGGGACGGGGGCGTGGCTTGGATTTTCCTTTCAGCCAGAATATGTTTTTTGCATTTCTTTAAAGCCGAGAATTTTATTTCTTATAGTACACTGGCCAGATTATTTTTTCCGTCAACTTGAAAGCCAGAATATTGTTTTTAAGCTTTACTATTCCATGTATTTATTTCAATAGCTACCGGTCTACATGAATTAAACTTGACATCAGTATGATCAAGGACACTCAGAGATTGATGTTCCATAACTCTGTATTGTGTCTTAGAAAAGGTATAGCCCCTTTTCGACTTAGAATTTATTTTATTTTATTTATTTCAATATCAACTAGCCATATATCTCTGAAACTTTAAAGGAGCTTGACACGTGTCATCAAAATCATCATGGACACTTACAGACGCATGTTACATAACTTTTTATTTTATTTTAGCAAGATGATAATTTCTTTTCAACTTAGAATTTCAGGTTAAGGTTTTTTATTTATTTTAAGCAGATTGATATATTTCAATGAAACTCATGACATGCATCAATGAAACAATGGCAAGCCTATAAATTTCATTAGCCCCATAAATCCCACACCTTCCCCACACCTACACCATCACCACCATAACCCCAGACAAATAAATAAATATGTGTTCTATTCTTTTTGGTTTCTCTATAATCACCATGTCTTCATCGTGTTCTCTTCCAACCCTTTAACCCTCCCCCTCCACGCACACACTCACAATGAACATATTGTATTATTTATGTTGTTTTCCTCTTCAGTAACACTTCACTTCCCCTCGCCACCCTCTTGAATTCAAGTTCAGTTTCTTTCTCGGGTAATGAAGGTCTTGCTTTGATATTTGATATATATGTTTACTGACCACCCCCTCCTCCCTCACCCTCCACCCTCACCTCACCACCACCTAACCTCCACAATTAAGACTTGACCTTGTGAATGAACTGGCAAGTATCAGTGACCTTGTTTAAAATTGACATTGAATAGTCGGGCATGCTGTCCGTTCGACAGTTCTTGTTTAATTTGGATATTTCATGAATATCCTACCTAATTTGGATGAAACTTGATGTGCTTGTTTTAATCTTTAGTCATGCTTGTTCTTGTCTGCTTTCTATGTGAGCCAATTTTTGCTCTTCTAAATTATGTATTGATTGAATGTTTTGTCTGGTGTTGGGAATTGTCTTGTTCTAGGCATGTCTACCATGTTCCATACCATTCTTATTGACACTGGCATACAGCGCATATCTTTGTAACCTGGCACTGCATGTGGTTGAAGCTGCTTCTTAAGTCCACTTACTTGTTGATGATATTCACAAAGTTCATCTCACAAATGCCAGGAGGACCCTTGTGTTGTAAAACTACCATGACCACTGATACCACATTCATTACTACCATGACAACTGTATACCACATTTATTAATAATATACCTCATGTCAAACTTTTTTTTTCCTGTTTTTGTAATATCTCAAATCGCTTGTAATGTCTCCATGGAGTGACGTCACTGAATGATAGTCTTTTTTGTTATGTCACCCCAGTATATTTTGTACTGTCATATGATTGTGAAGTCAATGCAAAGAAATATAAAAAGATCGGACAGGGAAAGTAGCATTCAAGGAGGACAGTCAACCACAAAACACAGAAACAAACACGCAAACAGACAAACAAGAAGGCAAAAGCAATAATAAATGCAAACGACATCACAAACACAAAATGGTTGACAATAGGGCTATCGCCTTGGAACGGTCAGTGGCAAAGTAGGCCACTGGGGGTTTAAACCGGTTCTAGGATGCACCAAACCTCACACTTACCCTACTGTCATCCCATTAAAACAGGACAGTGTAAATAAAGAAATCGCCGCCATGATTTAATCTCTAACCAACAGGGCAGCATCAATAGGCAATATAAGTAAAACACAAATATGCTCGTGTAAATATAATACAAAAAAACAATAACCTAGAAAGCCACAATGAAGGTACTCAATGACTTGGCAAAAGCCAGAGCAGTAAGAGAATAAACCATTAAGGGCACGACAAGAAAGATCATAGACAAACATCAAACGCCACCGTCCCAATGGGCTTTAGGGTCCACAGTCTGTCCGGTCATCGTACAATTAAAGAGGAAAGCATAGTGGCGAACTGTAAAAGGGTCCACCACCAAGCATGCAGTACGTTGCAAAATGATAGGGTCATAACCTCTTTTGATAAACTTTTTAACAAGTTTAACAAAGATAGTATGAAAGTGATCATGACCAAGAATCTTACGAAGTTTATAAATCACATCACCATAGAAGTCAGGCTGTGATAGTCCTTGTCGCAGAAGAGTCCTTAAATTACTTTTATATTTGGAAAGAAGATCAGGGTTACGATAATAACATTTTGCAAAGGTTTTACGAAGTTTATTATAACGGTAACCCTGATTGAGTAACTATTTAGTTATACAAAGATTACGAATATTAAAGTCCTCAACTCGAGTACAAGCTCTAGAAAAACGAATAAGTTGAGACACATACACCCCATAAGAAGTTGCTGGGGGAACATCCCCATCCAAGTGGGGATAATTAACAATGTCAAAATTAAAATCATCTCTCTTTTCATAGATTTTGCTAATTATTTTACCATTTTCAATCGAGAGATCTAAATCAAGAAAAGAAGCGTTATTATCAGATATATTAGCTTTGTTAAGCTGAAGTTCTTTAGGATAAATATAATTAACCATAGTTGGAAAGAAAGGGTTGTCAATGTTCAATATGTCATCCAGATACCGAGAGGTGTCATTAAAGGCTTCAATAACATCTGCCTGGGTATCTGGCGAAAGACTCAACATGAAATCCCTTTCATAGCAAAATAAGAACAAATCTGCGACAAGTGGTGCACAGTTCGTACCCATAGGGATACCAACAATTTGTCTATAAACAGTGGTTCCATACCTGACGAAAATAGTGCTTCACAAACTTCATAGCAAGTCCACATAGTATAATTGTCTAAACATTAAAAAACGCTTTTATATTATTACATGCCAAAAATGTAGTATTTTCTCTAGCGAATGTTTTTTGAATAAGAGAAATTAGCTTGTCTTTAATAAGGTGATGTGGTAAGATTTATATATATTGAGATGTCCTATGCTCAACAGTGTATGTATGCACAAATGAAAATCAATGAACACTTACTAAAATGGCGGACATAGTCTGCACAACATTCTGAAGATGATTTGAAAAGTTTATTCTTGAGCTCACGGCTAAAGATCCAAAAGCACACAAAGATCTGCAGACATTTATTTTTCTAGGTGCTGTGAATAGTGATGAAGTAACAAAGTTTTCTCGTGTTTTATTTTAAAGAAATATTTAGCAGAACCGAATATCTTTTCCAAACATATTTTTCAGTATAATACAATAAATTCCCTCAGAAAGTTGACAAATATTCACCCTTACAGGATTGCAATATTTATATACTACCATGACCAATGTATATCATATTTAGGCCAATATTTTTTTATTATTCGTTTTACGAACGATCAAGACAGATAATTGCTGTAGGAGTAGGGGAAAACATTTGGAAGGGCATTTTTTTATGATTTAGTTGGAAAGGAAGATAATGAAATGTTCTATTAAACTCTGTGATGAGATAAAAAAAAACACTAAAACGCACACACAATAAACAATATCATACTCCTTATAAAAAATAATATACCTAATTTCGTTTTGTCGTAGAAGGGTTCGTAAAACGAATTATCAAAAGATAACCATGACTTATGAGAAATATAAAAAAAATCGGACAGGGAAAGTAGCATTCAAGGAGGACAGTCAACCACAAAACACCGAAACAAACACGCAAACAGACAAACACGAAGGCAAAGGTATAATGTCCACTCTCAAATTACTACCATGAACACTTAAAACATTTTATACAACAAATTTACTACACAATGGCCAATGTGTACCACATGTATCACATTTATAACTATCATGACTAATGTATACCACATTTATTACTACCATGATCTATGTACATCACATTTATTACAACCATGAATACTATCACTGTCTTCTAAACGCATTCAATTGGAGTGTTCGATAAACTTCCGAGTAGAAGTTGTGGATGTAGCCAGATTGTGGTTAAACATTTCCATATTGAATCCAGAGGCTGATGGAATCCAGAGGCTGATGGAGTAGATCTACATTTATCATAGACTGAAGAGGGAGCCATATTATTTTTTTCCTCTAATTGGACTCACATCCAGATTATTTTTTCCAAGAATACGATAGAAGGCCGGATTATATTTTTTTCAACAATTTGAGGGACTGTTTATTTTTTTCCCTCAAGTCAGAGCCAGGATTTTTTTTCAACAATTCAAGGGTCGGAATACTTTTTCAGGAAAAATCCCAGGCCACTCCTCCAGCCCTCAGAAGATAAAATGGTCGGTAACTTATAGGGAAAAGCTTTAAAAAAATCTTCTCTATAACTACAAGAGCGAGAGGTTAATAATCATTTACTATTAGCTTATGGTCCCCTACCAAGTGTGTTCAAATGGTGACCATGGGATTATATATGTCCCCACCCCGAGGAGACAGTTTTACATAGAGTTATATAATGGAACATCTTAATTCCTGGACTATAAAATTTGCTCATTTGAATCCCAGAGGTCAAAGATGACCGCGCCCCCGGGACCCAAAATTTAGATATAGAGATTTTGCATCTTCAGTCAGCATTTGCGAGGGGACACTTTTTTAATCATCACGAAGATATATTCTCAGATGATCGATTCAGGGCCAAATTAGCCCTCTTGTTTGTTGTTTTCGAAGGCAGTCTGGGTTTATTTAACTCAATGAAAGAGGATTGCAGAAAATAAATTATTTAAGCAAAACAATCTGCAAGCGTTTAAAATACAAAATAAAGATAAAATAAGGTTAACATTGATATCAATTCAAACATTTTAAGTCATCGTAACCACAAACAGTATTCAAGAAAGCATACTAACGGTCGGTTATCTTTTGGAAAGCTTTTTTATATTCCGTATACCCCTGTTAAACATTTTTGCCACCAAATTGCGAAGGATAAACTTACTATAACACCTGATTTGGCTACCGGCTTTACAATTAGCAAATGAGCAAAGAACGGGACATTTCCACCAGATATCATCTTCAAAGTATCACATACATAGCTTGCGTGGACCCACAGAAGTTCCACGAAATAAAAAGTGCTTGCTTTCTTGCTGCTTGCTCGCTTGCTTGCTTCCTTACTTAGCTAATATAACTGTCTGGACACCAATTTTGATCTGAATGGCAGTAGCATCGCATACTTGTTCTCACAGCAGTGTATTTGCATTTATTTGAAAGTACTTTCAGACGATAAGTCGTGTTAAAAGCTAAATATGAATAATCACCTTACTCAAACGTGTCTAGAAAGTTATATGAACTATATCAATTAACATGAGTGATTGTGTGCCTGTTTCAGATGACTGTGCACCAGGATCTAAATCAAGCAATGGATCTTATCCATGTACACCCTGTCCTGTCGATCAATATTGGATTGATGCAAAGACATGCACAGCGTGCCCAGTTGGCTCGACAACTATGGATTTAGAAGGAGTGGATTCTGTATCTAAATGTATAAATGGTGAGTGATTATAGCAATAAAGATCGTCAGAAATTCATCATGTTCATGTCAAACGTAGGTGTATAGTCAAGCAGGAAGCGTAGAATTTACTTAACGCTTCCATCCACGCAGATACATCAACACTAACACAGGATATATATGTAATTAATTGAATGTAAAACTTCACAAACACAAAACTAAAACCACACCTCTCCATGTTATCGAAGTAAACGGAACAGTGTATATACAGGTATCTCCGCCAGCCCATCCTCCAACAAACGAAGCAATACTAATTGGCGATATAACACAGATATGATAAAATAGGATTATTACTAGAGTAACGCGATCTAGAAGTTTGTATCCCCTCTAGAGGACATGCCATATATACAGGATCTCACGAGAGGCTTTAGCCTCGAGTGTGATCCTGGAGATGCGGCATATCCACAGAGGTAATGCAAACTTCCAGATCACTTACTCTAGTAATGATCCTTTTATTTCACACATTTATAAGAAAGCTCATAAAATATTACAGCACCGTATAGTAGACTAGTTTGCTTATACAGGTAGGCGAGACGTCATACCACAGATAGGCGACGTCAGGACGTCGTCGACGTCATTTAACGTACGTAGAATGGTGATACATAAATCTGTTTTTAGTAGTATAGTGAAGCAGATTCAGAAAACTTCTAGAAGCTTTACAGGGTTTTGTATTTCATTGCAGGAAAATGAAGGTACTGTGTATATATTATTGATAGGTATATAATAAAAGAGTATGAGAGTGCACCTTTGGAAACGGCCGAACACGACATATACGAAATTTTGCAGTCTCGGTTTGATTGAGACTGTTCATGAACGGAAGTGAAATATGCTAGCTACCGCTCACGCCCTCTAGCCCCGGGTTGGGCAGAACTCAATATTCATAAAATCAATAGTACAAAATGTCCAAAAAAAATACAAAAAATACACATACCATGTAGACATGTTTACATGAATACAAAAACAAAAACTTAGAAAGTCAACAAGAATGTGCACAGTGAGTTGGTAGAAGCAGAGCAACAAGAGAATAAACAGGTACTCTACCAATTCTGCCACGTATGAGTCCCATATGAGTCATATATGATTCTCATGTGATAACTATTATAGTTTACTTATAAAACGAAGCAATACATTGATTTTATATAAAGTACATGCCGTCAGCTTATCTACGAATAAGGTTGAATTGGTCTCACTCTCAGCAAACTTATCAATGTTTTACCATACTGATGTTCAATGATTAGCATAATCGAAACAAACGTCACAGAGTTATTGTACTTGATTATGTAAACAAATATGTGCTTTTCAATTTGTTTAAGCATCAACTTAAAATAGTTATATTACATGTACATTTAGTTCTTGAATTTACGTCAAATTTAAATTTCAGAATCCAGTCTTGGAGGCGTATGCCCCAGTTCCGAACAGTCTTCTACTACAATAAGCATGTATTGTTCTACAGCAGATGCTCTTTGTACCATGACTCCTTCATCTGGAAACATTTGTTTGTGCAAGGGAACACATTACCAGAGTAATGGTTCAAGTTGTCAGTTAAGTAAGTAACAATTGCCGATCAGATAATTATCTGTACCACCACTGCCTCTGAACACAAAGTTCACTACGGGAACACATGTACATTACCCATGTAGTAGTCCAACGTGTGTGAAACAGTTCGTCTTACGCGATTTATTCCTGCCAATTAGCATCCACATTGTCAGCCGAAACAGAATGTATCAATTCTTTTTTCCATATTCGTAATTGCAGTATCCATCGGATACGAAAGAAAAACAGAAATATAATATCCCAATAATAGTAAATGTGACCCTATGTGTGTTAAACTGTTTTGAAATCATTTTTCATTGCTGTTATATATAAAGATTTAAAATAACGCTTATTTTCTATATTTGTTATATCTTAAAGTGGCATAACGCAATTCCAAATACACATAAATATTGCATACTGATTCATATATCGCTTAATAAAGATTTTTAAAAATACTTGTGTGATTTAACTATACTCAGTATATTTAAAAACGCAACATATATGCATATAAACAGTTGCATAATATTTGTTCAACTTCTTTCAGTTAAAACACATCTCTAGAAATTCAAAACATACCACGTGTTGCGTTTTTAAATATACTGAGTGTACATCTAAATACACCTCACATTTATATTGAAATATATGCACAACTGAACAATATGAAACCTATATGAATTAAAATTTATAATTATCACAAAAAATACATTGCCTCCTTGTGTTTATTGCATTGAAACAATAAATACATATGACATGATAAAACGATTTGTAATCAATGTGTGAGGTAAATAAATGAATGCTGTACGTCAGAATTATCCTGATTTTTTTTTTGGATTTCAAAGCGACTTTACTGTTTTACAAAACCTTTTTTAAGAAGAGTTTCATATCTATGTATTATATTAACAAACATGTTTTACTCTGTTGAAATAAACGATAAATGTTAAGCTTAACTACGACAATACACAAACTGTACAGAGGCAGATATTGAAACTATTCCTACTTTGTCCTAATTAACATGACGCCAGTTTTCAATCATTTATCTATTTCATGCAACAACAAAATACGATACCTCCGACAAATAAAAACACATGCAACGGTATTATAATCCAACCTATTGTCAATATACTCCGACATCAACAATAGGGCGGATAATTAATATAACGCCAGTACTTTGATATCTCCGCCCTATTAAAAGCATTTACATATCGTCACTAAAGATTGTGAAAATGGGTATAAAGATTGGGCATCGAATGTAAAAATATGTTAAACGAATACGGTTTTACAAATGTCTGGAATGACCCAAATTCTGTTAATGCTAAATACTTTATAAATACCTTTCGACAAAGAGTTATTGATTGTTTTATACAACGATGGTTTGTAGATAAGGAATCAATATAATAACTGTAAATTGAGTTTTAATTATGAATCCTACCTTGATATATTACCATGTAATCTCAGTCCATACTTAACAAAATTCAGAATATCTGCACATTCGTTAAGAATACAGACAGGTACAAACTCTCGTAATAGAATACCTAGAAATGAAAGATACTCGTATTGTCAATGCTGTCACAGTATTGATTTGGAAGATGAATGCTATAATTTATATTAAAAAACATTAATATTATAGACCTAGTATGTTTAAATACTTAGAATTACTGTAGACACAGGATAAGAATATTGTTATAATGTTAGCAAAATATATTAGTACAGCTTGATTAATTAAACAATGTTTAACATTCAATATATTCAACATTATTTCAGAATCCCGTCTGGGGAGCAGCTGTAGCGATCATGAATCTTCTTCAACCACAACAAGCATGTATTGTGCTACAGATGGTGCTCTTTGTACCGATAATGGTACTACAGACACTTGTCAGTGCAAGGAAACACATTTTCAGAGTGGTAATTCAAGTTGTGTACAAAGTAGGTAACAAAAACTCAACTGAATGATTCTAATCAATGACGCTGTTTTGTCTATACTTTACAGACCACCAGATGTATGTTGTCATAGGAGCAGGAAAAGCGTTCTATACCCAAAACAATTGACAAAAGGACAAATTATGTCCCCTTTGACAAAGATTAATTGTAGAATAAAAAATGATTCTAAATCGTGAAATTGGATATTTAGGATAATAAAATACCTATTTAATGGTTAGTTTCCATCTCCTTCTCGCAATAAAAATAAGTTTTGATTGAATCGTCCCAATAAACAGTTTTCAAAATGCTTAACAGCTGATCAGTAAGTCTAGCCGGCTTTTGTCTCAGTCAACTACTTCAAGCAATCTTCCATCACGTACTGTCCTACTACTATATTTCTGAGAGCACGTCCAGTTGATAAGTCGCATTGTAAGCTGAATATGAATGGTCAATATAACCGAGGCCCCTCAAATAGGAGATATACATGTCATTGAGTACCTTCATTGTGGCTTTCTAGGCTATTGTTTTTGTTTTGTATTATATTTACATGAGCATATTTGTGTTTTACTTATATTGGTTAGAGATTAGATCATGACGGGGATTTCTTTATTTACACTGTCCTGTTTTAATGGGATGAAGTAGGGTAAGTGTGAGGTTTGGTGCACCCTAGAACCGGTTTAAACCCCCAGTGGCCTACTTTGCCACTGACCGTTCCAAGGCGGTAGCCCTTTGTCAACCCTTTTGTGTTTGTGGTGTCGTTTGCATTTATTATTAATTTTGCCTTCTTGTTTGTCTGTTTGCGTGTTTGTTTCTGTGTTTTGTGGTTGACTGTCCTCCTTGAATGCAACTTTCCCTGTCCGATCTTTTTTATATTTCTTGTCTACAAAACAATGGTTGAATTTGTCTTACGTTCATCAAATATAGTAAATGTTTTACCAAACTGATGTTCAACGAGTTCGACAGTGATCATAGTCGAGACAAACGTCCCAGAATTAGACCCTTTATTATGTTAAAATAAGTGTTTCTTTTCAATTTGTTAACGCATTAACTGGAAACCTTTATACTACAAATAAATTTAGTTTAATTTACGTCATAGGTAAAAGTTTGAGCTTGCACAGTCTTTCAAAGTTAGTTTATTTGTTTAAGCGTTCGTACTTCCAGAGTTTGTTAAAACATTATGTTATTATTACTATTTATACGGTTTCACTTTTCGAAAGGTAATAAATGTAAATTTAGACCCGATGCTAAGGGTATAGGGAACTTACGAATTCCTCTAGAAATTGTATTTGCTTTATGGCACAAAATTGCAGCATCTATAACTTTCTTCTCGTAAACACTATTTCAGAATCCAGTCTGGAAAGCGGATGCTCCAGTCCTGAATCATCTTCTACCACAATAAGCATGTATTGTTCTACAGCAGATGCTCTTTGTACCATGACTCCATCATCTGGAAACATGTGTATGTGCAAGGAAACACATTACCAGATGAATAGTTCAAGTTGTCATTTAAGTAAGTAACAACTACTAGTCAGATAATTATCTATACCACCTCTGGCTCTGATGACAAAGTTCAGTACGGGAATACAAGTACAGTACCAGTGCAGTAGTTCAACGTGTGTGCGTGTGTACACAGGAGAGAGAGAGAGAGAGAGAGAGAGAGAGAGAGAGAGAGAGAGAGAGAGAGAATAAGAGAGAGTGAGAGTGCAATTACAATAAAATTCCCTGTATTTATGGATCACCCCCCTATAGAAGTCAAGGTCACAACCATGGTCATATGTTCAGTTTCAACGTAGTTTTGCCTAACATGCCAAATAACCTGTTTATGTCTTTACCAAACTTTGAATTTACTTCTGGCATATATTAAACACTATACTTTTAGAATCCAGTCTGGGGAGCATCTGTAACGGTCCTGAATCGTCTTCAACCACAACAAGCATGTATTGTGCTACAGCTGAGGCTCTGTGTACCGACACTGGTTCTACAGCCACTTGTCTGTGCAAGAAAACACATTACCAGAATGATAATGCAAGTTGTGTGCGAAGTAGGTAACCCACAATCTGTTGAATGATTATAATCCATGACGCTGTTTTGTCTATACTATACAGATCACCTGATATATATTGAAGTAGGATCAGGAAAGCTATTCCATCCACTAAGCGTCTGAAAAGATGATAACGTATGTCCTCTCCCAATAACCAGCTAATAATCAAAATAATATTTGTTTGAATTGTCCAGCTAAACAATCTAAACATGTTTCAGCAGCTGAGCATTAATTATATGTGGTATCTGTCTCAGTGTGGAGTCAACCATATCAAGCAATCTGCAAGCACTTAGTGTTCTACTATTATATATTTAAAGGCAATTGCAGATGATAGGTCATGTTGTTAATTGAATATCACCAATCAATATAAACGTATCTAGAGAGTTTTATGAACAATACCAACTAACATGAGTGATCGTGTGCATTTTTCAGATACCTGTGCACCAGGATTTAAATCAAGCGATGGGTTTTATCCATGTACACCTTGTCCTGTCGATCAATATTGGATTAACCCAACGACATGTACAGCTTGCCCAATTGGCTCGACAACTATGGATATAGAAGGAGTGGATTTTGTATCTAAATGTATCTACGGTGAGTGATTATAGCATAAAGATCGTCAGAAAAGATAATGTTTATGGCGAATGTAGTAATCAATGTTTTACAATACTGATGTTCAATGAGTTGTACAATAAACATAATCGAACCAAACGTTACAGAGTTATGACCCTCGATAATGTCAAAATATGTGGTTTTTAACTCGAGTTCCGAATCTTCTTCTAGCACAGTAAGCACGTATTGTTCTACAGCAGATGCTCTATGTACCATGACTCCCTCATCTGGAAACATTTGTCTGTGCAAGGGAATACATTACCAGATTAATAGTTCAAGTTGTCATTTAAGTAAGTAACAACTACTAGTCAGATAATTATTTATACCACCACTGGCTCTGAAAAAGAAAAGTACCGGAATACAAGTACATTACCGGTGTAATAGTTCAACATGTGCACAATAAATGGTCTCACGCAATCAATGTTAAACGATTTATTCCTGCCAAACAGCATCCGCATTGTCAGCTGAAGCAAAATGTATAAATTCTTCTTCTTGTTTTACTGAACCACTTCTGTTTGAGCCGTTTGGAAAAGGAAGGCGGAACATGGGGATCGATTTACCGTAGTCTTACTACCATACGTCTTCCGTCTTTACAAATACATTAACACTGTATACTTTTTTTTATATTTACATATTTCTTTATCAAACGTTCAATATATTTGTTCTACGTGAAGTGAAAATATGGACGATTCTGACACTCCTCTGCGCAAAGTAAGACTTCTTACAATCCCAGTCGATTTCGGAATTGCGCAGTATCTCTGTGCATTTTGAAAAACCACTGGGCAAAGTAAAAATCCGTATTGACATATGAAGGAAAGGGGATACTTTTTTTGCAACTTAAATTATTCCAAATTTTATATTCCTATTTGCTTTATCCATCGGTGATGAAAAGAACAGAATGATAATATCCCATTTTACTCCGGCTGCCTCGGAATTCGGAAATAGTAAAAGTGACCGTTCGTGTGTCAAACTATTTTGAGATTAACACTTTTCGATGCTATTATATTGAAATAAACTGAAAAGGGGGTCCTTCAGAAACAACAAACACACACAAGTCAAAAAAGTAGCAGACTTGGTCTTATTGAGTCAGTTCATGAGAGATAATATAATTTGCAACACCTCTCACGCCCACTAGAACCGGCTTAAGCGGTATTTTACTTTAAAACCACAAAGAGTGGGCTTGATGATTCCAAAGTAATAACACTACTGATTTTTAGTCGTAGCAACTCTTTATAGCCACCACACAGCACTAAAGAAGCGCTAGTCAAGAGAGAAAAGTAGTAGATTCCTATTTTTAGTAGATTCGAAATATAATTATGTTCTACATGGCTGTGTTATATCTTAAAGAGATCTTACTTTTTCACCCAAGCTTATTTTGAAAGTAAGAATATGTCTTAGTACTCTTTCACTAAGAATAAGTTTGAAAGTAAGAATATGACAGTGATGTTGTTGTGATCAGGAAAATAAGTGTTGTGAATCCAAATACACATAAATGAAACATACTAATTCATATATAGCATAATACAGGTTTTTTAAAACGTGTTATATGTATGTGATTGATTCAACAAATATAATTATTTTCTATATGTGTTATATCTTAAAGAGATCTTACTTTTTCACCCAAGCTTATTTTGAAAGTAAAAATATATCTGACTACCTTTTCACCCAAAGTTATTTTGAAAGTCAGAATATGTCTAAGTACTCTTTCACTAAGAATTAGTTTGATAGTAAGAATATGACGTTGTTGTGATCAGGAAAATAAGTGTTGCGAATCCAAATACACATAAATGAAACATACTAATTCATATGCAGCATAATACAGATTTTTAGAATGTGTTATATTTATGTGATTGAAGTATATCAAAATACATCTATATTGAAATATAAATACAACTGAACAATATGAACCACATGAATTAATATTTCATTTCTTTATATTGTATTCACACTTTCGATACTCACACTATATGGAATATTCTTCATCGAACTATCGACATACACATGTCAATAAACAAATATCATTACAATAGTTATGTAACCACACCAATATAAAAAGTTCGAATTCACAAGAAAAAGTCGGGATTCAAAAGTCGATATTGGTCACAACAATTTAACGTTATTCTTCATAATACTTTCGACATGTATACATTATGACAATAACCACATCTCCACAACAACATTTACATGTCAAGGTGGCAGTAACGGTCATAGTTTCAATTCAAAGGTCATGTTTTATTATAACATTCCGTATAACCTCAATGTCCTCAACAAACAAGGCTCCATGTGCTCCAGAGAGCATACATTTAGTATTGTGCAAACTTGTTAAATATAATTGTTTATGTCATATTTTGTGTTATAGTCAATAAACAATTATACCGCCTAAATGACGTACCAAATTCGGATTTCCAACTGTCATACTTTAAAACTTATTTCAGGGTACAGCCTGGGGAGCAGTTGTAACAATCATGAATCGTCTGCAACCACAACAAGCATGTATTGTGCTACAGTAGGCGCTCTTTGTACCGACACTGGTTCTACAGTCACCTGTCAGTGCAAGAAAACACATTACCAGAGTGGTAATTCAAGTTGTGTGCAAAGTAGGTAGCTAACAGTCAGTTGATTGATATGTCTAAGCCTATTTTGTGAAGAAAGGAAGACACTGCAATATGGCAAAATTGTATTGACCTATAAATAGAGTAATACAGTAAAATTCGGCGTATTTATGGATCACACCCCACATAAGGCACACGCTCACAAAGTCGTAGTAATATTTTTAAGCCAAAAGTGGTGTTTAGGTAACAAACCGTTTAGGTAACAAACCGTCAGTTGAATGATTACAATTATCACTCTGTTTTGACTATACAATATAGACCCCAAGATGTATGTTGGCGTAAGAGCAGTAAAACTGTTCCATCGCCTAATACTTCTACAAGAGGACACAATATGTCCCGTACGAATAAGAAATTGTAAAATAAAATTGATCCTAAAATTGTGAAATTTGTAATTTAGGATAATAAAAATCCTTATTTAGTTGTTTGCATACTGACCATTCAATTTGGTAACCCTATCTTCACCACTCTTTCTGTTGTGTCTTTTTCATTGTATAGTTAGTTTGTTCTTTGTAGTAGAGTGCGGATTTACGGTGCCGATGCGTTTGGGTGCTGTGATTTCTATTGGACCATTTTTCTCCTTTTTGTTTCCAGCTCTGTCTATTAATTAAAATAATATTTTTGAATCGTCCCCATAACAGTTTCTTAAATGCTTAACAGCTGACCAAAATGTCTGTCTTTCTGAGCGTGGAGTTAACCACTTCAAACACACTTTAAGCACATACTGTTCTGCTGCTTATATGTTTGAAAGCACTTGCAGATTTTAGGTCGTGTTGTAAACTGAATATAAATTATCAAGATACCACGCGGCCCCTTAAGAAAAAGAAACACATATCAGCTTGACCACAAAAGCAATGGTTTGAATTGGTCTAACGTTTATCAAATTTAGTAAACGTTTTACCATACTGATGTTCAAATAGTTCTACAATGAACTTAATCGAGACAAATGTTACATAGTTATGACCATTGACTGTGCTTTTCAATTTGTTTATGCATTAACTCAAAACAGTCATATTACAAACTATTCAGGGTCTTGAATGTACATCATATATCAAACGGTGAGCTTGCACAGTCTTTAAAATTTAATTTGTTTAAGCGTTCGTACTTCCAGAGTTTGCTAAAACATTATGTGAGAAATAGTAATTTTTTCTGCAAGAAATCCAAGTGTTTCACTTTTATGAATGTAATACATGTAAATTGTAAACTTAGACTAGATGCTAAATATATAGGAAGCTTACTACACATGCTGGAATTGTTATTTTCTCTGTGGCACACCATTGCAGCAACTATTTCTTTCTTCTCGGATACACTACTTCAGAATCCAGTCTGGGAAGCGGATGCTCCAGTCCCGAATCTTCTTCTACCGCAATAAGCATGTATTGCTCTACAGTAGATGCTCTTTGTACCATTACTACCATATCTGGAAACACCTGTTGGTGTAAGGAAACACATTACCAGATTAACAGTTCACGTTGTCAGTTAAGTAAGTAACAACCACCAGTCAGATAAGGATATGTACCACCACTGACTCTGAAAACAAAGTTCAGTACGGGAACTAAAGATCCCCGCCTCTATTTCAGACGGTGTATTGGAAATGGTATGGGTTTTATAAATTGGTATGGGTTTTGACTGTGTTTCATGTAGCAGTTGATACCTGTTTAATTTTTATAGAAAGATAAATAGCAACCCAGTCAAAAATTACACCACTGGTGTAAAATTATATTTTTAATGTAAAGCGACCATTTCACCTGCGATCGAGCTGTGAATTTTGGTAGAGCAGTCAACTTTATTCTACACTCGCCAATACACACTGAGCTATAAATAGCCGACTAAAACACATGTATGTGGTTCCCAGCTTTAAGGATTGGAAAGAAAATATAGTACGGAATCACAGTGTGTGCATTAAAACAGCTGGATGGAAGATGTCCGACCTAGAAATCTTGCAGCATTTATGTAAGAATAATGTTTTTTAAGAATAGTGCCTTATATAAAGTTTTTTTATTATGTTCTTTTCATCATGATAATTATTAATGATTTAATTGAATAAAACTGATTGAATTTATTTTATAATTTTTTTTTTTCTTACAATTTTTCACAAGATGACTCCCCACCCCCACGCCCCACCCTCCCCCTCCCCACCAAAAAAAAAATATATATAGGTTTGGTAGTGAAATCCTTTTTTTTTTCAGTTCTTAAATCTAATTTTAATTTTCAAATCAAAACATGTTTTATGACATTGCATGGTTATTCCACTATATACAAAACACTAGCACACATTTTTAAAGTAAAAGGAGGTAACAGATACTGGCTGTTCCCTATACAGTGCCAAGTAAGATGTTTAAGAGGGGACCCATATGGAATATGGAAAAATATATTTGTCCCATATGGCATATGGAAAATATATATATATGGAAAAAAATAAGTATTAAAAATAAAAATATGGTGAAAATTAAAAAAAAAAAATTACTAGAATTAATCACCATAAATATGCAATGAAGTCCAGAGCGCAATTATATCTAAGCAATAAGTGCAATTGTATATTATTTTATTTTGCAAAATAGCCAAACTGCAAAATTTCAAAATACATCTTTAAAACAAATGCATCATTTTGCACTATAAGGCTTTAAAGGAGTGAGGCTATTACTATTCAATTCTGCACTTTCACGTGTTTTTGATTTGGAGACACTGTCAAGATTTCTAGTTGCATAAATGTTGTTAAACATGCTAATTAAACACCAGGAAGATGATATTCCATTTCCAATTTCTGGCTGCCTCCGAATTTAGAATAAGTGAAAGTAACCGTCCATGTGACAAACTTATTTTAAAAGCAATACTCTTTTAATGCTGTATTATACTCTTATTTTCTATATGTGTTATATTTTAAAGAGGCACACCTCAGTCTTGCTGGTTCACCCAAAATTAGTTTGGAAGTAAGAATATGTCCATGCTTTTTATGGAACTGGACAAAATAATTGTTGTGAAATCGAAATACAAAATCATCTTACATACCTATTGATCTACATAGCCTAATGTAGATTTTTGGAAAAAAATGAAGTATTAAATACATCATTGTTGAAATAGACATACAACTGAACCATATGAACCCCATATGAATCAATATTGATACTATAATAGAGCTATTGCTTGATTATATGTAATCGTTTGTGCTACCAGGTAAATAAAAGACAACTCCACGAAGGTTCGATCTAAATATAGGTAATGCCAACGGTGTAGAGACTAACGCAGATTAACTAAAACTCATATCATGGTAAACTGTAGACGTCAATCGTCCTTACGTCAACACGTTAGCACACAGACTCTGTAAAAATAGCAATATCTTGACAATGAGTTTACCATAAACAGAATAGAAGTATAGAGTTACCTGTAAATCTAGTCTCTAATCAAATACAAACCAATACAAAAATTATACAGTATATATAATCATAATTATTATTGAAAAGTGTTATTTATCTATTTTAATATGTACATCTTAGAAGCGTTCGTAACAGAGTTGTTTATGAAAACACTCAAGGAAACAACAATACATATATTGTATATGCAGACTCACAGACTTTACGCCACACACTCTGTGCCGTTCGTCCGTCAATCTTTATTAGTGGTGCTGGTGGTTAGGTGAGAACAAAACATAAGAGTCATGCATTATGCTAATAATAAACTGACAAATCTCATTCAGAACACAAAATCGCGTTAGAAAAAAGTAAAAATGTAGAACAAATGAATAAACCATTATTCTTTCAGCCATAACAAGTATTCAAACGAAAGTTACCATTCCACAAATCTTCAAAGAAACGCCGAATATCAAATCTTCTAGACTCGATAACAATAGCAAGTGCTACAACAGTCAAAAGCGACAATTACTGTACAAAAAAAAAGAAACCACATGAACTTTAAACCGCAGGGGAATAAGGAATTTGGGAAATTTGGATAATAACGAATAAAACATGATAATATTAAATACCCATAAAGAAAGATACACATATAGGACAGAGAAAGCAACATTCAAGGACGACAGTCAACCACAAAACACAAAAACAAACACGCAAACAGACAAACGAGAAGGCAAAAGTAATCAAAAATGCAAACGACATCACAAACCCAAAAGGGTTGACAATAGGGCTACCGCCTTGGAACGGTCAGTGGCAACAAAGGCCACTGGTGGGGGTTTAAACCGGTTCTACGGTGCAACAAACCTCACACTTACCCTACTGTCATCCCATTAAAACAGGACAGTGTAAATAAACAAATCCCCGCCATGATCTAATCTCAAACCAACACTATTACATATTTTACATATATATATTTACAGAAAACGAATACATTGCGTTTATTGCATTATAACAATACAAAAAATAATGAAAATGTGTTTGCTTTCTATGGTCAATTTGTGAGATAAAGAAATGAATGTCATACGTCTAAATTATCTTGATTTTTTGTGGACTTAAAATTAAAGCGATTTTACATCTTTACAAAACTAAGACCTAAGATGTTTCGATGGTGTTACCAACTCAGGGGACAAATTCTTTCATCACTTTTTGAAAAGAGCACTATACGTAGATGACGTTTTAACATGATAGCAATCTGGAACAGGTAGCTTATATGCATATCATATACATATTTTTCCATCTAATGTTTGGATGCTCCATTTTGCATGTCATGTTTGTGTTAATAAGTATTGAGGTACTTTTGAAAGATGCAACTACGTTTACAATTAATTTTAGTTATAGAAAGAATTTAGTTATAGAAAGAGTTTTTAAATATAGATATAAAAATCAAACAGGAAAAGCAGCATTTAAGG
This sequence comes from Cyrtodaria siliqua, assembly GCA_037043455.1. NCBI lineage: Eukaryota > Metazoa > Mollusca > Bivalvia > Adapedonta > Hiatellidae > Cyrtodaria > Cyrtodaria siliqua. The sequence goes on from JAWPHD010006778.1 coordinate 96,565, forward strand.
ACGACATTCAACCACAAACACATATAGAAACAAAGAACAAAGAAATATAAAAAGATAGGACAGGGAAAGTAGCATTCAAGGAGGACAGTCAACCACAAAACACAGAAACAAACATGCAAACAGACAAACAAGAAGGCGCAAACAGACAAACAAGAAGGCAAAAGTAATAATAAAAGTAAACGACATCATAAACACAGATTTAAAGATGAATAAATGGCCAATTAAGACATCACAAACAACTAAAGGGTTGACAATAGGGCTACCGCCTTGGACGGTCAGTGGCAAAAAAGGCCGCTGGGGGCTTAAACCAGGTTCTAGGGTGCACCAAACCTCACACTTACCCTACCGTCAACCCAAGAAAACGTGACAGTGTAAATAAATAAATTCCCGCCATGAACTGTTCTCTAACCAAAAAGGCAGCATTAATAGGCAATAGAAGTAAAACACAAAGATGCTTGTGTATACATATGTAAATACAAAAAAAGAATAGCCTAAAAAGCCACAAAGAAGGTACTCAGTGACTTGGCAGAAGCCAGAACAACAACAGAATAAACCATTGAGGGCACGACAAGACAAGACTGCAGACAAACATCAAACTTCACCGTCCTTATGGGGTTTAGGTAGACGTAATCATAGGGTCCACAGCCTGTCCGGTAATCGCACAATTAAAGAGGAAATCATAGTGGCGAACTGTAAATTGGTCCACCACCAAGCATGCAGTGCTTTGCAAAGTGATAGGGTCATAACCTCTTTTGATAAACATTTTAACAAGTTTAACAAAGATAGTATGAAAGTGATCATGGCCAAGGATCTTACGAAGTTTGTAAGTCACGTCAGAAGTCAGGTTGTGATAGCCAAGTTTTGTTTAGCGCTGAATATTGCTTAAAATCACTATTATGCTTAAAATTGTAAGTCAATTTACCCCACCTATTGACACATTTTAATGCACAATTAGTTTAGTCAATATTTTCAACATTATATATGTAAAATTGTAAAAATCATTAATTTACAACCATTATACGATGATTTAAATAATATTATAGTATGAATTAACGATTAATGAAATTATGTACTTTGCATACAAGCCGAACTAGAAGTATAAGCATTCCTCAAAGTAACTGTAACACCAATATTAGTATAATTTTCTGATATACTAGAATACATATATTACACGAAAAACACAAACTGTCCAAAGGATTCTAGATAAGGAATATGTGAGGTTTTACGCTATTCATAACATTAGTTCAGTTTTAGGTGAATGCGTTATTTTTTATGGATTAAACATTTGGATTACGTATTACACATAAAGAGATGCATTAAAAGTAAACATTGCAAATTGCAACACAGAATTCAATTAGATGTCTATTGTAACGCTTTTATTGGCAAATCATGTATAGTTTAATGAGTGTAACACCTGAATTGCCCCACCCACATAAATCACAAAAAAAAAGTAAAACTATTATGAGTCAATATCCATTTTCACGAACAGGTTTTGTGTCAAATAAAATCGACGAAGAAGAAGCTGTAGGGTAATACCTTGAGAACTGTACTTACTACTTACTATGGCAACTATTTGTTAGTATTAGTGCAGTTGTTACAATACTACCTGAATAAGATAAGTATCTTAACAGAGGTTGTGATGTTCTCCGTACTTGATTTATTGTATGGAAATAACACAGGATTTGACTGTTAGTAAGCAGCAACCCTACGCTTGCGCATGCAAGTACAAGCTGAATGACAGTTATCTAAAAAGAAAACGTATAGTCAATGACGGGATATATAGTAGTTGCCGACAATGGCACAGATGTGTATTGCCTTAAACTTATCGTCATTGTTCTCATTATGAGTATTTACTCCTAAACATATTTTGTGAAAATACATAGTTTTATCCTTTATTTTGTGGGTGAGACTTATTTAAAGAAACATTATTGTTGTTGGGTGGTTCATAAGCAAATGCTAGGTTGCTTAGAGCCGCTCCAGAGAGAAAGAAATGGGAAGGACACGTATTAATACAGGAACCTTTCCTACTTCTACTAGCGAATGTATTCCTATGGTTCTTCAACGTGCTCGGAGAAAAAAATCCAGTATCTTGCCCATAAAAATACCGACCAAACGTAGTGGCGCTGGTGAGACTTGACCCGGTTCCTCTGTATTTCAAGTCCACCATATTCTACACAGCATCCACACAGGTTGGGCTCAGAGTAGTGACTGCATACAACTAACACGTCATTAAGGTTATATGCAAGACGCTGTGATCAAAATGGTCAATCTTATCTAACAAGTTGGCATCAAGTTCGAGTATGTCAGGTTGCAATATTCATGCACGCTTTATATATGCCCAGCTCATTGCTGTTTTCATATATTTGGCAATAAAAGCTTTATGGTAATAAAGTACAATTAAGAAAAATCAGTCCCTTTTATCTCATTTAACGGTTAAATGTGCCGCTGCTATTATTTCCACTTTAACATTGGCTTAAACGATTTCGTCTCTTCATTTTTCTTCATCGAACTACCGATATACACATAGCATTGCAATATTTACCAATTTTTAAAAATCGAGTTCACAAAAATAAATCATACTCGGTGTTCAAAAGTAATTATTTGTCACGAACATTTAACATTATTTGAAAGATGTTATTTCTTCATAATACTTTGGATATGAATATATTATAACAATAGCCACATCTTTACACCAATGTCAAGGTCGAAGTCATAGTTTCAATTCAAAGATCTTGTTTCATCATACCATTCCGTTTAACTTTCATATCCGCAACAAACAAGGCTCGGAAACCTACACATGTGCTCTATAGAACATACATCTCCTATTGTGTAAACGTGTTAAATATAATTGTTATTTTCATCTTTTGTGTTATAGTCGATAAACAATAATACCACCTAAATAATGTACCAACTCCTGCTTTACCACTGTCATATATTAAACATTATTTCAGAATCCAGTCTTGGGAGCAGCTGTAGCGATCCTGAATCGTCTGCAACCACAACAAGCATGTATTGTGCTACAGACGGCGCTCTTTGTACCAACGCTGGTTCTACAGTCACCTGTCAGTGCAAGGAAACACATTACCAGAGTGGTAATTCAAGATGTGCGCAAAGTAGGTAGCAAACAGTCAGTTGAAGCCTATTTTGTAAAGAAGAGACTGCATTATGTCAAACAAAATGTTATTGGCCTGTTTAGAGTAATACTGTACAATTCAGCGTATTTCTATATCACACATTATATAAAGGATCAGTTCACAGCCAAAGTAATGTTTTCAATTAATTCTAAAGTATTGTGTTATTCTTGACATTCCGTATACAACCTTATATATATGTATATATATGTATATATATGTATATATATGAATTAACTTGAATTATTGTATGCCTGTTTCAGATACCTGTGCACCAGGATTTAAGTCAAGTGATGGGTTTTATCCATGTACACCCTGTCCTGTTGATCAATATTGGATTGATCCAAAGACATGCACAGCGTGCCCACTTGGCTCGACAACTGTGGGTTTAGAGGGAGTCAATTCTGTATCAAAATGTATATATGGTGAGTGATTTTAGCAATGCATATGCAGTAGAAAAAAACTTAATGTTCATGTCAAATGTAGATGTCGAGCAGGAAGTATAAAAGTTACAGTATTCAACTATCACGCATATGCAACAACAATTACAATAGTACCTGTATGTAATGTACTGTCAAGTGCGAGACATCACAAAAACACAAAATGTTTGACAAAAGTTAAACATTTAACTGGTAAGTGGAAAAATGTCGCTCTGATGGGTTTAAACCTCTCTCTTATCATATTGCCATCACGATAAAACGTGACTGTGTTAATAGGAATCACGGCCAAGTCATCCTTTCAAATATAACTCTACATTAACAACGGCAGTATGGGTATAACACAGAGATGATAATGTGTATGATATCGAAAACTTAGAAAGTCACCAAGAAGGTACTCAATAACTTGGCAGTCGCAGAGCAACAAGAGAATGAACCGGTAAGGGTAAGACAAAACTTGATTAAATCGTTGATCAATCGTTACCGTTTGTTTAGAGATTTAGGTAGACGTTATCCAAGTACGTCATCAGAATCACATTTCTATTGGTAACAATTGTCATACATGTCTAGCGTGATCACTCCTGTCCTATGGCTTGCCTTTCGTTTTTCTGTTCATGTCTCTCGGTGCTTAGCTTCTCTAATAATAAAAAGCAAGTCCAGATTATGCGAAAGTGTATAGCCCATCCTCATCCGTTGTCGTCGTCCGCCAACTAGAAATAGAAGGTCAAATTATATACTGAAAAGAAAAAGAAACGTATAATGGGTATTTCCGCTTTATGTTGTATGTTTAATATGCTACTGCTAATCGAATTGTACATGGCGACATTAGGCCTGTCCTTTCGGAAAGAGGATTTAAACAGCACCGAGCACATCCATGGTTACCCCTTAAAAGTTGTAACATCGACAGAATGCGCATTTGGCTCAAGCAGGTGAAAAAACTTAGGTTTTAACGTTGCAATCTCTTAACATTAAACACAATACTGAAATGACTTGACTTTTTCAAGCGAAACTTCGATATTTATGAATTTCGTATAACAAAAGTATACTTTGATTAAAATGTCTACTACATGACAATGTTGTCCTTTGTGTAATTAGTTGTAGCCCCTTTTGTACAAAACACGTTGAAATATGTCTTAAATATTACTTGAGAATTAGGTGTATATAACAGTGTAGTATAGGCAATTTTTTGATTATGCGTTTCTTTTTCCATTCAGAATATAAGATCTTGAACGCAATCATTGATATATGTGTGTTACAGTCATTGTCTCTTCGTTCTTTTTCTAAGTTTAATAAGTGATTTAGTGTACTGAATAAATAAGTTTTGTACACGGTACTTCTGACATTGGGTTGAACAAGTTACAGAATAAATGCCGTTGATTAAGTAAAGATAATTAAATGGAATAGATGTTAAACGCCTTGTGGGCAAATTCAATAAGTTATTTCGATCCTTCTTAGAGAGAAAGTGAAAGGATAAATAGGAATCTAGAAACCCTGCCAAACTCTAACTGGCGAGTTATATTACAGATAAAAAAAAAATATAGTTGAATTCAGGTCATGGGTCAAAATTTCAGAAAACACATCGTTCAAACCTTGGTTAATTTGTTTAAGCGTTTGTATTTCCAGAGTTACAAATTACCTTGATTAAAAGGTCTACTACATGACAATGTTGTCCTTTGTGTAATTAGTTGTAGCCTGTCTTAAATATTACTTGGAATTAGGTTTATTTAACAGTGTAGTATAGGCAAATTTTTTGATTATGCGTTTCTTTTTCCTTGCCAAACTCTAATTGGCGAAATATATTACAGATAACAAAATATAGTTGAATTCAGGTCATGGGTCAAAATTTCAGAAAACACATCGTTCAAACCATTTGTTTAAGCGTTTGTATTTCCAGAGATACAAATTATGTAAAACATGTACAATGTAAATTTAAAAAAGAAGCTAAATGCATAGATAATTTAACACTCGTGCTAGAAATGTGTTTGCCTTATTGCACAATATTGCAGCAATTATCTATATATTTCTTCTCGTATACACTATTTCAGAATCCAGTCTGGGAAGCGTATGCCCCAGTTCCGAATCTTCTTCTACCACAATAAGCATGTATTGTTCTACAGCAGATGCTCTTTGTACCACAACTCCCTCATCTGGAAACATTTGTCTGTGCAAGGGAACACATTACCAGAGTAATAGTTCAAGTTGTCAGTTAAGTAAGTAACAATTGTCGGTCAGATAATTATTTTACCGCAAGTGACTCTGAAAACAAAGACTTCTATGGAAAATTATATCAGTAAAGACGACGAAACGATCGCTATGGTGATGTCAATAAGTACAGAAAATGAGATCCTTCGAAGGAATACAACAAAAAGACAGGATTTAATTCAAACATCAATCATGACCGTATTTTCTTCAGGATTGAGGTATATGTCATAAAGATCACATCTACAGTTAAATTGTCATTATGTTTGCATTGATACACTTACATCCGAACCTCCCATGGGATAACACTTTTGTTCCAGATGCCTGTATTCCATTATTCTGTTTATGTTGAAAATCTCATGGAGCTTAGCTTCTCTAATATCCAAAAGCAAATGTAGATATATAAGTCGAACAGGAAATGCACCGTTCAAGGACCACAGTCAACTAAAATCACGCATAAAAACAAACAACAAAGTTAAAGATAACTAAAAGGCAAGACACGATAACACAAACATAAAAGGGTTGACAATATGGCTACCGCCTTGGAACGGTCAGTATCAAAGTGAGGCGCTGGGAGTTAAAACCAAGTTCTAGGGTGCACCAAACGTCACTCTTACCCTATTGTCATCCCAATAAAACGGGACAGTTTAAATAAATATATTCCCGCCATGTTATATTCTCTTCTAACAAACAATGCAGCATTAATAGGCAATATAAGTATAACTCATAAATGATCATGTACATATGAATATAAAGGAAAAGCATAGAAAGCCACAAAGCAAGTACTCAATGACTTGGCAGAAGCAAGAGCAACAAGACAACAAACCATTAAGGGCATGACAAGACAAGATTTCAGTCAAGATTTAGATAGACGTCATCATAGGGTCCACAATCGGTCCTGTCATCGCACAATCAAAAAGGAAATCATACTGGCGAACTGTTAATGGGTCAACCCCTAAACTTGCTGTACGTTGCAAAATGATAGGGTCATAACCTTTTATGATAAACCTTTTAACGCGTTTAGTAAAGACTGTATGAAAGTGATTATGACCCAGGATCTTACGAAGTTTGTAAATCACATCACCAGAGAAGTCAGGTTGTGATCCTTTTCGCAGAAGTGTTCCTAAATAACATTTATATTTTAAAAGTAGAGGATTACGATAATAATATTTTGCAAAGGGTTTTTGATGTTTATGGTAACGGTAGCCCTGATGGAGTAGCTTCTTAGTTTAATATATACATATTACGAAATTAAAGTCCTCAACTCGACTACAAGCTCTATAAAAGGGAATAAGCTGAGAAACATAGACCCCATAAGAAGTAGCCCGGGGAACATCCCCATCTAAGAGCTAATTATCAAAATTAAAATCATCTCTCTTGTCATAGACTTTACTTATTATTTCTCCATTTTCCATAGATAGACAGATGTAAATCAAGAAAAGACGCAACAGTATCAGAAATATTCGCTTTGTTGAGTTGAAGTTCTTGGGGATGAATAGTATTAAGCATAGTAGAAAATAAAGTATTGTCAATGTTCAATATGTGATCCAGATACCGAGAAGTGTCATTAAAGGCTTCAATTACATCTGCCCTGAGTATCTAGTGAAAGACTCAACATGAAACCTCTTTTATAGCAATACAAAAACAAATCTGCGGCAAGAGGTGCACAGTTCGTACCCATAGGAATACCAACAATTTGTCTATAAACGGTAGTTCCATACCTGACGAAAATATTATATAATATGAAAATTCGTGGCAAGTTCACATAGTGTAATTGTTTAAACTGCCGTTAGTAAAAAAACGCTTTAATATTATTAGAGGCCAAAAATGTAGTTTTTTCTCTAGCGAAAGTCTTTTCACTAAGAGCAATGCGTTTGTCTTTGATAAGGTGATGTGACAATGTTGTGTAAAGTTTTGAAAAATCATAAGTACTTATAACTTGACGTTTATTGCAAATTTTATCAAGAACGTCTCCCGAATTTTTAATGGACCAAAATGAATTAATCCCAGAGTTGTCATAAGCTTTAGCACAATATTGTTTAACGTCATCTTGTTTGTAGTGGTTTAGTTACTAGAATTGAAATAAATCGGGTGATATGCGTGGAAACAACATCATCCTCGGTAGACTGAACTGGGGTATTCATATTATTGCTCCCGAGTTCCTGAGATAAAACATTGAAGTAATGTCAAACAATAATTAAATTATTAGCTGCCTTATCAGCAGGAACTAAAACAAATTTAGATTTTAAATTACGAAACGAAAACCTAATGCGAAAGCGCATTGCCGTCGTCGTCCGTTGTCCACTATAATCATAAACTTAAGAATAAAGAAATGTCAGGTTGTTGACACAACAAGTTGTGTACGTGGTGTTTTCAATCTTCATATATGTTTCAATCATGAGCCTACTAGTTGAACATATTTGTTATGGAGTAAATGTAATTGATTGAGTAAAAAGAAACACATTCAAAACGGTTAAAATGGTCTCACTTTCATTAAACTTAGTAAATGTTTTACCATACAATGATTACCGTACACTGATTTTGATAATGAGCAAAATAGAGCCAAACGTTACATAATTATAACCCTTGATAATATCAAACTATTTAAATTTCAGTTTGTATGCTCATTAACTAAAACACTTTACAAATACATATAGTTCTTGAATTCACGTCAAACTTTGAGCTTGTGCTGTCCTTCAAAGTTAGCTAATTTCTTTAAGCGTTTTCTATAGTTTGCTAAAACATTATGTGATATGTATTTCCCTTTATTTCCCTTACTACAAGTATATTCAAACCTTCAACTTTTAGAAATGTAATACATGTCAATTGTAAATTTAAATCAGAAGCTATATGTACAGGTAACTTACTTATCGCGCTTTACTAAATGCACGTTATGGCAAAGAAACAACTATTTCAGAATCCAGTCTGGGAAGCGTATGCTCCAGTCCCGAATCTTCTTCTACCACAATAAGCATCTATTGTTCTACAGCAGATGCTCTTTGTATCATGACTCCATAATCTGGAAACATGTGTCTGTGCAAGGAAACATATTACCAAAGTAATCGTTCAAGATGTCAGTTAAGTAAGTAACTGCTGCCAGTCTGATAATGATGTGTACCACTACTGTAGTAGTTTAACGGATATGGTGCACAGTGAGTCACAATCGGGCAAAGTTTAACTCTAGTTTCCCGCCAATGAACATCCAAAATGTCAGCTGAACCACAGTGTGTATCTGTTTTTTGTCGAGCCATTTGTTTCTGTGTAGACTTTTCGAAGAAAACGGAAAGCATAGCTATCTATTTGTCCGTCGCCCGTCTAAAAAAAATAACATTAGATATAGATTTTTCATTGTTTCACATTTCTTTATCAAACATTTAATATATTCACTTCATGATAAGAGTCACGTAAATATAATATATAAAGGTCAAGGTTAAGGTAAATGTCAAATTGTGTGTTTCAATATGATTTTTATCATGGAAACTTGGTGGTGGACCCTTTTACAGTTCGCCACTATGCTTTCCTCTTTAATTGTACGATGACCGGACAGGCTGTGGACCCTATGATGACGCCTACCTAAAGCCCATTTGGACGGTGGCGTTTGATGTTTGTCTATTATCTTTCCTGGCGTGCCCTTAATGGTTTATTCTCTTGTTGCTCTGTCTTCTGCCAAGTCATTTAGTACCTTCATTGTGGCTTCTAGGCTATTGTTGTTTTTGTATTATATTTATACGAGCATATTTGTGTTTTACTTATATTGCCTATTGGTGCTGCCTTGTTGGTTAGAGATTAGATCATGGCGGGGATTTCTTTATTTACACTGTCCTGTTTTAATGGGTTGACGGTAGGGTAAGTGTGAGGTTTGGTGCACCCTAGAACCGGTTTAAACCCCCCCCCCCCCCCAGTGGCCTTTGCTGCCATTGACCGTTCCAAGGCGGTAGCCCTATCGTCAACCCTTTTGTGTTTGTGATGTCGTTTGTATTTTTTATTACTTTTGCCCTCTCGTTTGTCTGTTTGCGTGTTTGTTTTTGTGTTTTGTGGTTGACTGTCGTCCTTGAATGCTGCTTTCCCTGTCCGATATTTTTATCTTTCTTACCATTTTGTGCAACGTTTCATTCTTCATATACTTCCAAATTTTCTATATACACACATCATGGCAATAGTCACGTGAACAATATACGAATGTCAAGGTCACAGTCGATGTAAAATAACATGTTAACATGTTTTCATTTCTTCATCGAACTATCGATATTTTACAGTGGGTAAAACGTTGTACGTTTAGGCTTCCATAAGTTGAGTAGTTTTTTTTTGGTTTGCACGAACATCTCCAGTTTCTCCGATGAGCTTCGACTACCCATTGATCACTCATTTATGCATTTTACTTAAATTTAGTTTGGTGAAACACATTTTCCTTACTTAGAAACTTAGAAGAAAAGCTTAAATTTAAGTTTTTATGTAGCTGTTGGTGAAACCGGCGCCAGATTGGACTTTGAAAGTGAGATAATTACGCTTAAAGTTTGACTGTGTCCGGTTACAACGAGTAAGGTATACAACTTCCACGATTTTACATTCCCTGAGTATATACGTTCCACGACTTCTGCGACAAGGACTATCACAACCTGACTTCTATGGTGACGTGATTTACAAACTTCGTAAGATCCTTGGTCATGATAACTTTTATACTATATTTGGACCCTATGATGACGTCTGCCTAAAGCCCAAAAGGACGGTGACGTTTGATTGTTTCTCTGCAATCTTGTCTTGTCGTGCCCTCAATGGTTTATTCTCTTGTTTCTCTGGCTTCTGCGAAGTCACTGAGTATCTTCTTTGTGGCTTTCTAGGCTATTGCTTTTTTGTATTTATGTATACACGAGCATATTTGTGTTTTACTTATATTGCCTATTAATGCTGCCTTGTTGGTTAGGGAACAGTTCATGGCCGGGATTTTTTATTTAGACTGTCCCGTTCTATTGGGATGACAGAATGGTAAGTGCGGTTTGGTGCACCCTAGAACCTGGTTTAAACCTCCCCCAGCGACCTTTTTTACCACTGACCGTTCCAAGTCGGTAGCCCTATATGCAACCCTTTTTGTGCTTGTAACGTCTTTTGTCTTTATTCCTTATTTACATTGCCATTCATGTTTGTCTTTTTACGTGTTTTTGGGGTTTACTTTGTTTTGTGAAAGCTGCATTTCGTGTTCGACTTTTATATTTGTTTTTATAACATTTATTCAAGTAAAAGAAAATTTAGTATTTCTTATGTAAATTTATAATTGTTGCTTGCTTGAAGGATGAATAAATAAAACCAGTCTTTGGACAAACTATCCCGACGTTTTTTGTTGTCCATCTAGCAGGGAGAAACACAGATTTTTTTTGACAATCTGTATGTGATGATTGCATATACGAGATGTAAAGTGATCCTTTGTTTAAGATTTTGTTTTTCAGAGGAAGTGACTATCATAAAAAATGCGTGATTTATTATGTAAAACTGTCATTTAGAAAATGTGTGCATTAAAAAGACAATTCCAGCTTCACGTGGTTTTCTTTAAATTACATTTTGAATTAGGTGCATATTATTTTCCAATTTTAAACCTATATGTTCTATTGCCGAAGAGTTTTACCTAAAGCCAAATATGTCCATTGTGAGCATATATTAATCGTTCTAAACTCTGTTTGCAATTTAACCGCATGTTTCATTTTAAACCAAAAATATAAATGATGAAAAAAAGTGTGAATTGTATCGCAAAATTGCACAATTGACAGATAATAGGACAGTTTGCTTGTATTTTACCGGTCAGTTTTATAAAGCATTTATAAAATACCAAAATAGGCAATTTATTCATATTTTGTAAGACAAAAACATGATTACTGAGTAATTGTTGTTGCATATCACATACTAAATAAAGAAGTCTTTGGAAGATGTCTTTGGAAGATGTCTTTGGTCAAAATTTATGTTAATCTCAATATAAAGTATTAAAACTTTACACTGTCCCGTTTTATTGGGTGGACAGTAGGGTAAGTGTGAGGTTTGCTCACCCTAGATCCTGATTTAAACCCTCCAGCGGCCACATTTGTGCCACTGACCATTCCAAGGCGGTAGCCATATTGTCAACCCTTGTGTGTTTGTGATGTCTTTATGCCTTTTATTCATCTTTATATATAGTTGTTCTTTGTTCTTTGTTACTTCTCCTGTTCGATTTTTATATCTACTTTTATATTTTATATGTGTGCAGATAATGTTTATGTATATTGTTATTTTAAGTTCTCTTTTAATTATTTTTTAATTTATGAATGAATAAATGAATGCATGAATGAACGAACGAACGAACGAACGAACGAACGAAGAAACGGACGAAAGAAAGAAAGAACGAACGAACGAACGAACGAACGACGAACGAACGAACGAACGACGAACGAACGAACGAATGGAACGAACGAACAAGCGAACAAACAAAAACAGAATAAGAACGATGACGTCCGGATACATAATATAAAGAAAAATAGTATAAATATATAATTTAGAGGGGTGGATGGATAAAGGAATGGGGAGGAAAATAAGGGAGCTAAATTAACAAAGATGGTACTTTTACAATAAACGAACCCGCCCACAACAAGACTAGTGTAGATTGCGTGCGTATAAGATGGTGGATGGGCTTTGTGATTGGATAAGAACATCCATACATAATCGTCATTATTAATAAGTCGTGTGTATTCTGTGTGTACAACGTGAGGAAATCGCACTGTACTGACCTCGAAACCCATTGCAGTGATTGAGGTCTGTGTCAGCTATTTCGCCCGTCAAGGCGTCTGGTTATATATCAAAATAGTTACCATATCTTAAAACATAAAAAACGTGACCGTAACTAATGGAAACTATATATTGTAGGAAAAGAAATTGTATATTAAGCAGTTTCTATATAAGTACAGTCTATATAATTATATTATTTGGTCAGAGAGAAAAGTAAGATTGTTAATAACCGAATAATGGAAGCCGTACTCCGACAATGTTTAAGCGTTAATATCTCTGTTTCATAAGCCGATTTGGTAGTAGAAAAAGAGTCATTTTCAAAGAATGGGTTAATACGAAGTCATTAGCGAAGACAGAATGTAAATCGTTAATAGTGTTGACCCGAAGATGGCTAAAATAGGCAAAACTGCAGGGCCTGTCACCATTTCCTATTTCTTCTTGGAAGCCGTTATTCATCACTGCAAGCAGAAATGCGTACATAGGAGGGTTGACGCGGGAAAAAGAGAACACTCGTCTGACGGAAGCCGAAAGACGAGTACGTGAATATACAATCATAACAAAAGTCATCAGACCACATAACGATATAAAGTTCTAGGTAAAAGGAAAAGTCATTCTCAAGGTTCAAAGTTAATTTTTGGTCAAGAAAAAATAGCATTCCTCGAAACGTGTTATTTCTTCATTAGAATTTGAATACATACATATTATGACAATAACCACATCTCACATGACAACATAAACATGTCAAGGTCACGGTCGTAGTGACAGTTTCGTTGTTACTTAAGTTTTCAACATTCACCTGTTCATGTCTTCAGCAAACAAGACCCCGGAAAGCGATATCTACAATCATGTATATCTAGAATCAATTAAACGTACAAAAAGGGTGTTATATTCATCATTGGTGCTATATTCAATTAACAACAGTACCACCTAAATAACGTAACCATTCCTGATTTACCTTTGTCATTTATTAAACACTATTTTAGAATCCAGTCTGGGGAGCAGCTGTAACGGTCCTGAATCGTCTTCAACCACAACAAGCATGTATTGTGCTGCAGATGACGCTATTTGTACCGACACTGGTTTTGCAACCACCTGTCAGTGCAAGGAAACACATAAACGGATTGGTAACGCAAGTTGTGTGCGAAGTAGGTAACCCACAGTCAGTTGAATGATCTTATAATACATGATGCTGTTTGTCTATTTTTAAACAGATCAACATATATATTGCCGTAGGAGCAGAGTCCATCTTTTAATAATCTGGCAAAAAGTCAACTTATGTCCCATTAATGATCGTAGAATAATAATTCAACAATGCTGAAATTTGGCATTCAAGATAATACAAATACCTATCAAGCGTTTTATTTAATAGTCAAACTAATATTTGGTTAAATCCTTCCCGTTAACATTTTCCAAATTCCTTGTTCAGCTTAACAGTAAGTCTAAGGTATATCTTTCTCAGTGTGAAGTCAAGCAAGCTTCATGCACATATTGTTTTTCTACTATTACGATGCATACCAACACTTTCTATCTAAACAAGACTAATGACAATGCAAGGAGGACTAGTTGGTCTAGTTGTGTTATCAGCAATAAACAAAAAAAAAATTTTGATTGACAAATTAATCTGAACAGAAACATTTAATATGGCAATTGCTTTTAATATATTGTCAGTATATTTGCAGTGTTATTTGTTCAAATAATATTTACCAGTTATCAAATAATATTTACCAGTTATCGAAAATCGTCACTGATGCCTCTATTATATTTAATTTGAAAACTATTCTTTAAGTAAATGATTTAAACATATTTTATTGCCATATATGTACAAGTACAATGCAATCGGGTCGGGCCACAAGTGCTACCCACATTAGTTACGGCCCTTCCCTTTAAGTAAAGCATGCAATACAAAATTTAACAGATGTACGTGATACACGGGCCGTGGCATATGTACTCTGGAACAGAAGCCACACTCTGTCTTAATTTTGTCGCACGACATTATTCATCAACAATCCAGGGGTTTTGTCAAATTTAGTAAGTTTTTTTTTATGCCACGTTTACGTTAAGAGGAGCGTGAAGACGCCGTCAGATAGCTGTTGAGCGGAATTTCGAAGCGTATGGTGTCTGTCTATCTTCACTTGCATAAATGCACTGTAACAAGACTATTTCAACGTCTGAGAGAGATTGTATTGACCAAAAACCGTCCTAAACAAGGACGTCCAGGTGTTACCTCACGTCAAGATGACGCGTATTTTCGTTTCAATCACCTAGGTCAGCACTTCCGCACCCCAGCAAAAACCGCCGTGAAACCGTCGTGAAACCACCGTCAACATAAGGTGTCCTCCTAACAACCGAATACTTGCCAGGTCCATTTCTTACCGAAGACGTTGTTAGTACATGCTGCCCGCATTATATGACGTAACGCTCGGTTTCGTTTATGAAAGTTTATCTGACACTCAGATTCACACAAAACTAGCGGGATATTAATATCAGACCTAAATACTGTGTTATGAAATAAAATTATAGATTTTAGTTAAATGCGCGTTTGATATTTGATGCAAGCCAAGCTATTTGATTATTAATACATAGTTGCGTTTCTTTTTTCCTTTAGTATGCTTTTCACTGGTACTGCCAAGGCATAATACGTCGCAAATTTATTACTGTATATAAAAGCATAGACGTTTATAAAAAGCTCTTTTCAGTTTCCAGACCGCCAAACATGTTAATATTCAATGTAAGCAGTAGAGGAATGACTATCAAATGGGAGGAACCAGATAGTGCAGACAGTGACGAACATATGGGATATGTGCTGCAAATTACAGATGAACATGGAGACTGCGTCTTAGAAAACGTATACAAGTGTACAGATTGTTTTGCACCATTTGAGGTAATATATATAATAATAATAAAGGAAATAAAATATTCAACAGAACACCTTTCAAAAAATGGATGCACAGATGACAGAGTAATTTTAAATAAAGTGTGCTCATATTTCATAGATAGATAGATAGATAGATAGATAGATAGATAGATAGATAGATAGATAGATAGATAGATAGATAGGTAGGTAGGTAGGTAGGTAGGTAGGTAGGTAGGTAGGAAGGTAGGTAGGTAGGAAGGTAGGTAGGTAGGTAGGTAGGTAGGTAGGTAGATAGATAGATAGATAGATAGATAGATAGATAGATAGATAGATAGATAGATAGATAGATAGATAGATAGATAGATAGATAGATAGATAGATAGATAGATATGGATGGATGGATGGATGGACGGACGGACGGACGGGCGGACAGACAGACAGGCAGGCAGACAGAGACAGACAGACAGATATGTTTATTGATTTAAACTTGCACATTTTCTCATCATTACATACATAATAAATAATACATACAAATAATCACATGACAGGTTACACATATTTCTACACACTCACTTATAGTTCAGTTTTCAATACTCCTTAATTAATCATAGATCATATCAATCACACATTTTAATCAATAATCCAAGGATATCAAAAAAAGGAATTATACATATATAATAACAATTTTTGTGAGGATGTCCTTGAATATGTTTTAAGAAATAGTATCTGGAATAGAACATCTAACAGTAAACGTCTCTGACAAATATTTAATTAAATTCAAAAGTTCTTTCTTCTTTGAAGATTGTAGCAGTGTTACAAATTTAAACATATTTGGCATTTGTATGTAATATGTTCTTATATTTTTTTTTCTAATATCATTAAAAGCTGTACAAATTAAAACAAAGTGAAATAAGTCTTCAATTTCAGTTGAACTACATATTTGAAAAACTAGCTCTTTCATTTCTTTCAATCCTATATTGTGCATAACGACCTGTCTCAATTCTTCGTAATCTTTTTGTACATAAAATATTCAGATAATTTTCATATCCAAAATTATATTTTACATGTCTATACAAACTTGATAATAATCTCAATGTTCCATTTTCCGTAAACGCCAGCATTACTCGTGGTCAGTTTTTTCTACTAGAATGTTTTTACAAATGAAGCGTGTCATACAAAATATTGACACTACATAGTGGTTCAATTATTGTTATGTGCACTTGTTGGAGGCTGTTGTTTAACTACAACGAAACTTTATAATTTTCCAAAAGACAAACAAATAATTTAATAGTATAAATCTATAGGTGCCAATGTAATAAAAATGTGTATGCGTGAAAACACGTGTTAAAGTGTGTTCATATTAAACAAGTAAATTTGAAAACGTGATACTGAGAACAATTGAATTGAATGTTGTTTAACGGCTCATCAACACAGTACAGGTTATTTAGAGCCGCCCCAGAGAGAGGGGAAGGATACATAGGAATCCGGGAACCGTGCCCTACTCTTATTATCGAATAGATTCCTATGGTTCTTTTACGTGCTCGGAGAATAGACCGATACACGGGACCGCCCGGTTTACGTCCCCATCCGACGGACGAGGCTAAGGGAAAGTGTCTTGCCCAAGAACACACCGACGGAACTCAGTGGCACCACGGAGGATTGAACCCGGGGCCTCCGGTTACAAATCCGCCGCGCTACCGACTGCGCCACGCCAGCCCTCGATACTGAGAACAAAAATTAATGTTGCTCTCTCACTGAAAATTCTGAGAATGACGAGGTCAGTCTGCTGTCATTAGAGTTCACAGAAATAAACGGTCTTTGATTCAAAGATTATGTAAAAATAATTACTTAAACCAAGGAGAAACAAAACAATGCAAAGGTGAGAAATATGTTTTGGAACAAATACTAGTTCGTAGGTGTATATCGATTATAACTACATACGAATAAAGAAGGAGAAACAATAGTTTTGCACTGAACCCTCGGTATGTTATTGCAACTGCTCAACCATATCTAGTCAAACCTTTAATATATCAAGTTAAATTGTAGACGCGCATGAATGTTTCTGATATTGATTGCTACCGATTCGGAGAACCATAAAGGAGTACATGGATATATTTCGGGAGATGTGTTAAATGAATTAAAAATCACACACAAAAGAGACAAAAGTCTAAAGATGTATAGAATTTCTTGTATGTGTACGTATACATTTCTAATAATGAGAAGAAAATATTGTATTGTGTTCTATACCTAGGATATAAATAAATACTGAAAAGGGGATCCATTGGAAGCAACAAACACAGACAAGAGAGACAAGTAGCAAATCGGTTTACTGAGTCTGTTCGTGACAGGCAATATAAGGTATAACACCTCTCACGTCCCCTAGCACAGCGGTATTCTACTTTAAAACCACAAAGATTGAACATGATGATCCCAAAGGACCAGTAATAATAATACTGATTTGTAGTAGGGACGATATTTTACAGCCGCCACACAGAACTAAAGAAACGCTGGTGTGAATGTCAATAAATACTGAAAATGGAATCTCTTGGAAGCAACAAACACAAGCAAGAGAGAAGTAGCAGACTCGGCTTTACTGAGTCACGCTCATACTGTGTTGAGTACATCGTATAATGGAGTACATCATATAATGTGTTAAGCAAATTAAGATTAACACAATATATTGCAATGAATTACATTTTTGTGATAACATGGCTTATTTTTTATTTAGAAATGGTGTATCGTGTACTTTAGATGGATAAATACAATAGACTATTCCATTGTCCAATTTATTTCACGTAAAAAAACAAAAACACTTTGAGTAACACTGTCCCAAACTTTTCAGATATAAAGAGCACACTTTCTGACATATAAGTATTCCTCCTGATATCATGGCTCAAATTTAAGCTGGCGTATTGGCAAAATGCAAGTGACATTTTCAGAATGCCAGTAAACTTTTAAAGTACTGGCAAACATGAGTGCATCAAAATACCTTACGTGTTTAACTTAGCCATGTCTGCCTTTTTGTTTTAAACAAATTCCTTCATATCAATGGTGTTTTAATAGTTTTAAGTTTTCCTGATATGTCTTTGTATTTGTATGCCACATATGGAATCTAGCATGTTTGCTAATGATGAATCATCTTGTGCTTTTTACTTATTATTACTTTTTCTTACACACACACAACCGTAGAAATTGCGGGTAACATTTTCGTTTTGACAGTTACAAAAATATGCTACTGCCAGTCCAAATTGTCGCTAAATTTGAGCCTTGGATATTATGTTCGCATAAAGAGTGTTGCATTACTGTCATTTGCAATATGGTTGACTTCCTCATACATAAAATATGCATTTGGTTAGAAATTTCACTTGACCATATCCCAACCATTCTAACGTGTGTTTTTTTAAATGGTTGATCAATAGTCCTTCATTACGATTTGTAGTAGTACCCTCTGGGGAAGGCGTATATCCGAAAGCTAAGAGGTTTCTTGTTTTTATATCACTGTAAAATGAGAATTTTCAATAAAACGATTTGTATCAACAACATAAAATCAGTATATCTCTGAATCAAATAGTTTTACCTCGGCAGACTTTTCTTAACTTAAGGTTTTTGTTTTACGTTTTAAACTGATAAATGGTTATACCGTTTGTATGACGTGTTTCGTGGTTTTGGGGTATATATCATTATTATGTTATATGTCATTATATTGTAAATTCAAAAGCACCTGCAATCAATGTTTACATAATACGAGTGCAATATCCCAATGAGCAGAACTGCTTATGTAATAACCACTATACCAGTTGAGTATTTGTTATTTTTGTTTAAGGTATCAAGTATTGGTGGTCTCTGTGGGGGCAACATTCAGCGGGTTATTTCAATAAATAAATCAGACCTGCTTGGAATTCAGACGTATATAGCTGAAACATTACTGCCTGATACACTCTACGTAATCAGTCTAACAGCAATAACTGGAGCAGTGCCTGGTCACCCAGCACTGAAGACACAAAGGACATTGGAAGAAGGTATGTGCTGATAAAACAGTTGTTTACTAATAAACGGGGGTGTTTTATCAATACTTTAACTACATTATTTTCAGTGGAAGAGATGAACGTTTGAAACTAAAACATGAACTCGAATTATAAGACACATGGTGCAATTTAATTTCATAACAGAGTGAAACGGAAGGTCATGTTGTACAAATAACTTTTTTTTTCAGTACCACAAATGGCGTACAACATTGAGATATCAGAGGTAGAAATAACTGGCTTCAGCGTGTCCTGGAATATAGATGGTCCAAGACCTGGGAACGCTAGTTATACGATTATATTTACTGCAGATCTACCGGCGAAATCAATGGCGTTTACAGTAGCAGGTAAGAATGGTTTTATCCTTGAAGCCGAATACGATTTACCTTCGTGTGTGAGTTAATTTCAATAACATGTTGTCCATCATTAAGTAGGATTGAATATTGGAAAAATATCTTATCAATAAAGATTTTCAAGTGCTCGTATATAAATTCGGAATTCGGAAACATTCAGCTCTAAGCTTTAAACCCAGGTAGCAATATATATATATATGAAGAGTATAACATTAACTGTACATGAATTTGTTTGTTTTAGGTTTTGAATCGAGAAGTTATGTTGTGAAGGGTTTGGAAGAGTATTGGCGATATATTGTTTATGTAAAAGCTTCGACATCCGCCGGAGAAAAAATATCAGATGCTTCTGTAGAAGTCTTAACTCGGATGGCAGGTAATTTGTTTTAAAGGATATGTGGTGTATTTTAAAAGATGCATATGGACGCCCTACTGTCGATAGCATGATTCGTATAACAGGTACATGGGGCGGGGGACAAGATGGGGTGTCGGACATGGCTGATTTTAAAACTTTTCCGAAATTTTATTGATATAAGCATTCAGTACAAGTGTGGCGAAAAATGAAGGATCTTGAATAATAAAGAGAATCATACTCTTTTCATTCAATCAGATGCCAAAATTCTGATATTTCCGCTCATATTTGACTTGCGATTGAACTTGTTCAAGCGGTCATTGATATAAACACTAAGACGAATATTGGTAATATTCAGATTTAAATGAAGGTCAGCTATAGTGTTAACAAAGCGAAGTGTAGCAATCTTATCCTATTCAAGGGTCATCATTTTGCGTTTTCTAGCCTGACATGGCTATATTTTGAATTTGTCCCTCTTTCTTCTGTGACCGAGATAAATGAACACAATGAAAACATAAAGAAAATATATATGTATCAATTAATTGGTGAGAGGGTCGTGGGAAGGAGATAAAGAGAATGTGAGTCAGATATGGCTGGTTTTCAAATATTACCGAGATTTAAAGTAGCTATATATTTAACAAAGCAAAATAGAGCAGTTTTCAATAAATCCAGAGCCAGAACTCTGATGTTAGTTATCCGATTTAATCGGTTTTCAAAATTGTCTGAGCTGTCGTTAATATCAACAAGCTGGCCGAGTTAAGCAATGATCCGATAAAAAGGTGCTACAGCACCAACAAAGCAAACTATAGTATTTTTCAATACATCAATATAGCTTGTGTTACTAATCTGATTTAGCTTGTTTATAAACTTTTTAATATCAACATTCTGGCCAATTTTGGTAAAGATCTGTTACAAAATAGGAGTGTTCACAAAGCTGACAAAGATATGTTTTCAGTAAAACAAGGTGTTACTAATCCGATCTAGCTAGTTTTTCAAACTAGTCCGAGCTTTCATTAATATTAAACCCCTCAACAACTGCGGTGAATAATAACTTTTTTTTCCTCAAAAGTATTTGATATGTTGGTTATATCATTGCTTTGGACTGTTTGTTTCAACTGATAAATGCCTTCATAACCAAACCAATCGTGTAAAAAAGTGTGTGGTCAAACGAATAAACCATGTTCGTTTACAAAAAAAATTGTTTACTGGATAACTAGGTTATTTCCACCCCACTATCTCTCTCTCTCTCCCACACACTCATGCACCAACACACGCATGCACGCGCGCGCGCACACATTTCAATAGCTCACATATGCTCTGATGCTCTTACGGCAGCCCTCTTGAAGAATAAGTTTGCTTCATAAATACATAAAGGAACACCGACTGTATGTCAGCCCATTTTTATCAGCACATATATTATTTGTGTCAGTGCTAATTGTATTTATATTTATGGTAATGAAAAGTATATTCTTAACTTTGACCCTTACATTTGAACAATTCACTCATTGTTTTGAAAATATGACTTTTTAATATGATGCAATTCAATATATTTTATTTACAAAACATAACAAACATAAAATTAAGAGCATTGCTCATATTGGTTCATTTTGCAATAATTATTTTACAGCTCCTGGTAAAATATCGGACTTCCAAATAACGACAGCACCAGGAGATGACTACAGAAAACTGGATATCAGCTGGAAAATACCCTATATCTTGGACAGAAACAGCGTAATCGCTAGCTATAAATTCAGCAGACAGAGCAGCAATTCCGTAAATAGATAATATAAGTTTTCTTTAATGATTACTAAATTAAGTTCACCGATTTTCGGTGACATCGCTTTGATTAATAACAAAGGATATATTTCCGTTAACTTTCAATTCATATGACTACGACTGTCATGCTTATTTGGTTTCTTAAAACGTTTAACAATCCAAACCGAAACCGGTGTAACTAACCATGTATAATAACGTGTGTGTCATATATGTCACGCAACGCTATTAAAATTAATTATAAATGAAAACTAAAAAGTTATCTAATAAAAAATGCTGATTTCTTGCAATTCCATTGCATTAAGTGTAAAATAAACTATTAAACGTCCAATATTGACGATAATTGTATAGAAAATGAACTACAGACATTTTCTAAACAACGACTATGTTTGGTATGTTCATTCCATAGCCCGTGTCTTTGAAGACAATTCCAGCAGAGTTTGAGGGAAATACTTACATAGAGACTGTGGATGTAGTTCCGGGAGAAACATATATCTTTAAGGTAAGGGAATGCTTATCGTACATAATTAAGGTTTATTGTACGAATAGTATTTATTATAGTATTCATAATTTGTAAATAAAAAACACAGTACTATGTAATTGTCTGATGGTATAAACAAATGTTGGAATAATTTTGACTCGAACAGATTTTATATTTACAATATGTTGTATGTTGTTCTGTGACTTTTAAAATGTATGACAAAAGAGATGATTTTAATTTTGATATTGTTAAGTATCCCCCACTTAGATGGAGATGTCCCACTTAGATGGGGATGTTTCCCCAGCTACTTCTTATGGCGTATATGTTTTTAAACTCTTTTGTTTTTCTAGAGCTTGTAGTCGAATTAAGGACTTTAATATTCGTAATATTTGTATAACTAAGAAGCTACTCCATCAGGGCTACCGTTACCATAAACTTCGAAAAGACTTTGCAAAATTGTATTATCCTAATGATCTACTTATAAAATATAATAGTAGTTTAAGAACTCTTCTGTGACAAGGACTATCACAACCTAACTTCTGTGATGATGTGATTTACGAACTTCATAAGATCCTTGGTCATAATCGCTTTCATACAATCTTTGTTAAACCTGATAAAACGTTTATCAAAAGAGGTTATAAACCTATAATTTTACAACGCACTTCATGTTTAGTGGTTGACCCATTTACAGTTCGCCACTATGCTTTCCTCTTTGATTGTGCGATGACCGGACAGATAGTTGACCCTATGGTAACATCTACCTAAATTCTCAAAGGACGGTAGCATTTTGATCTTTAATATTGTCTTGTCGTACCTTTACTGGTTTGTTCTCTTGCTGCTCTCGCTTCTGTTAAGTCATTGAGTACTTATTTTGTGGATTTCTAGACATTTGTTTTTATATGCATATGTATATGATCATCTATGTGTTAAACTTATATTGCCTATTAATGCTGCCTTGTTTGTTAGAGAATCTAACCTAGCGGGTATATCTTTATTTACACTGTCCAATTGTATGTGGATGACAATAGCGTAAATGTAAAGTTTGGTGCAACCTAGAACCAGGTTTAAAACCCCCAGTGGTCTTTTTTGCCACTGACCGTTCCAATGCGGTAGCACTATTGTCAACTATTTTATGTTTGTGGAGCCATATTTGCCTTTTATACATCTGTGTAGTTATTATTTTTGTATATGTGTGTTTTTGGTAGACTGGTTTTTGAATGCTACATTTCCTATTCGATTTTATATCTACTTTTAATGAATATTAAGCTATTTCGAAAATGCTATTTGAGTGTCCAGTTAACGCAGTCTTTAGAGTACATATGCCTCTCAGACGTTTTACCCAGGATCGAACCAAGATTATGGCGTTATTAATCAGACGGTACGATAGTCGTTAACTCGAACTCGTGGATTTTCGAAGAGCTAAATGTAGTCAATAAAATATGTCTGTGTCTTTTCTATGATCAAAGTAGGGAACCATCCACACCAAGTTGATGAGGATTACATTAAAAAGCATTTCAGTGCGTTTTACAAACTAGCGGCCCCAAATCAGTACTGCGTACATTATGTTTTAAAGATACATGGACAAAATAAAGGCATTTAAATACTGGGGCGTTTCTGTATTGAACAAATGCGAAATCTGTCCTCTTCAAATAAAATAATCGGGTTTGGTATGATGATTAGACAGGCTCAAAAGAGCTTTGCGGCTTTCTGTTTCTAAATACAGAAAATGGGATCCCTTAACTCGTCTTATAGTTTCGGTATTGTAATATACACGGACACATGCGTAGATCTATATCAATCAATACTTGTCTCCGACAACTCTACCATCGATTGCTGTAGTTATCTATCGATTATATGGAATGGTTATGAACGCCTTTTTCTTTGTTTTTTGTTGTTATTGCTTCAAAAAAGAGGTTGTCTATGAGTTTATTATCGCAGTAATAAAACACCTATGTTTTGTTGTTATTGATGTTTTTGTGGGTTGTTGTGGTTGTTGTTGTTGTTGTTGTTGTTGTGTATTTAACAACACATGGTGTCGTCAATTTAAAAATAGGTATATGCGGTCAATAGTAATGGTGAAAATGGAGAAAAGGTGACGGGAACGGTTCAGGCACCAACGGCTGCTTCACGTAAGTAGCGTTATCAGCGTTCAAAAATGAGGATTACGACTCGCCTTAGGAGCCTTTCGTACATCACCAGCCGAAAGTCTATATGTTGAGGCTACTGAACCATTACTGTATCGGAGATGGGACAAATTAGCCCTTCAATATGCCATTAAATTAAAATCTAACCCTTCAAACCCAACTTTCGATAATGTTTTTAATCCTAGTTATGAACCTCTTTTTGATCGAAAACCGAAGGCCATTCGACCATTTGGTCTTCGTATTAAACCAAAATTAACAGACTCTGAATCGACCTAAATTTGATTGCCAAGTACAAAGTACCTCAAATTCCACCGTGGACTTTGGAAACACCAACAATTATTTTCGATCTTTGTAATAGTAACAAATCCAGTACAGACCCTACTGTCTTTCAAAGCAAATTTAACGAAATTAAATCGAAATACAGTAACTTTCAACATATATACATAGATGGTTCTAAAGATGGAGATAAGGTGGCTGCAGCAGCTGTTGTTCACAAACACAGCATAAAAGAGCCGCCTGCCTGACAAGGCCTCTATCTTTTCAGCTAAACTTAAGGCAATTGAACTTGCCTAAAATTATATTCAGGAATCTGATGATGACCATTTTGTAATCTTTACTGATTCCCTTTCATCTCTTCAAGCACTGGGTAATATGAAACATGATAACCCAGTTGTGCCTCAACTTTTAGAAAAATACAATTCTCTTATAGTTGATGTTATTATTTTCTGCTGGCTTCCAAGCCATGTAGGAATACGTGGGATAGTGCTGCTAAAGCAGCATTAGGTTTACTTATATATAATACCAACTTACCTTATACTGATTTTAAAAGTTGTATTAACACATATATTCGTAACTCTTGGCAAGCCGCTTGGGATTTGTCAGTTAAACAATAAACTCCATCCAATTAAACCGTTACTCGGAGAATGGCGTTCTTCTAACAGACCCATTCGTCGAGAGGAAGTTGTCCTAGCCCGGTGCAGGATAGGGCATATACGTTATACTCATTCATATTTATTACAAGGTGAGCAATTACCAGAATGTATACCCTGCTTTGCACCGTTAACGGTCAAACACATCTTATTGGAATGTGTAGACTTTGATCCTATGCGTCAAAGGTACCACAATGTTAATACTATGAAAGAGTTATTTGATACTATAGATTTTAGTCTTGTTTTAGATTTCCTAAAAGAGATCAGACTATATAAATCATTATAATGTGTTCTTATATATATTTACTTGTTTATATACCCGCTGACGGGCTTTTGTTGATTTACATATATAGTTTATATTACTACCATATCATCCCTTATTTTTTAATAGTTTTATCTTTATATATTTACATTAATTTTTAATTAATACTTCATTTCTTCATTTTTCATCAGTTTTTGCGCACAATATGACCTATTTATGTGTCGACGTGCCGTAAAACACCATTTATTCATTCATTCAACAATTCAGTTGCCTGGGTCCGATTATTTCCAATTTCTTACGGTGCTTGGGAAATAACAATGAAATTACTTTTAAAGGGTTTAGTAAAAATATGTATTGTCCATATTTTACTGTTACATATCTTGTTAAAACGTGTTCCAGTTCAATTTCCATTAAAAGCCTAGTCTTCCGTGCCATAATTGGGCAAAAACATTCCTTGGGATAAGATGAATAAGTGTGTGAAGCTTCATGAACATAGGTCATATACGTTCAAATACTTGTTAAGTTATGACCAGTTATGAGCTTTGTTAGGTTTCAGGTTAAAGTTTTATGAAAAGGGGCGTTACTCTTCCAAAACGAAAGTCAGAGTTATTGAATATGTGTAACGACATTCCTTGAGGTAAGATGAAAAGGTGTGTGTAATTTTATGAACATACGTCAAATACTTTCCAAGTTTTGGCCAAGGTTAGGTTACAAGTTCGTGTGTGACGGACGTCGGACGAACTACGCAGGCGACACAAAAAAACGGGGTTACACAATGTGCCGCACGAACATGAGTGTAGGCTAGTATTACATCAATTACTAAGGTAAATCAACGTGAAAATAAAGACAGGTTCCTTTCAGTGTATCAACAAATGTCTTCACTATCTAAACAGTTAGTTGGTTTAATAATTATGGAAACAATAAAAAATACATAAACTTTAACCAAAATAAGACAGTTATGCGCATAGATAACTGTAGGAAATATCCTTAAGTTGCTGTAAAACAAAGATGACCGTCAACATGAAATATGGTGACAGATAAGTGATGCCTCCAAAAATATAAAATCGAACATAGACGCTGTTTCTAAAAGAAGAACATATGTGTGATTGTTCCCTGAAAATATCAGCATTTCATGTAATGTGCTAACGCGAACACCTTTTGCTCGATCAAACAAAAAGCGTTTTCACAAACTTTTCAACAAGGTTTTCAAAATCTTAATTTGTTCTGCAGAAGGAGGTGTGGATACTGGTGTCGTAGTCGGTGCCGTGTTGGGAAGCGTGATTCTTGTCCTTGTTGTGTTGTTCAGCGTGTGTTACGTGCGTATAAAAAGGTCAGGAAAAGGTATGTACGTGGTTTATTTGATAAATGTTATCAACATGCTGAACAGTTGTAAACAAGCAAAGGCTAGTGACATCTATAACAATTTAATACAAACTATATACAATGTATAACAATCCCAAACAATATTCGGTAAATAATGCTCGTTTTTTATGGCGTTTCTTTACGTTTGTACTTACTAAATTATACAAAATAACGGCCTTGTATGACCTTGTACTCTCCTTAATTGTTATGAACAGTTTTATTTTTTGAACATGTGCGTGGTCCATTTGAGTAAAAAGCACGCTCATCGACATGCTAAAAACGGCTTCTCAATAAAACCGAGACTGCTACTTTCTTCTTCTGTTTGTGTTGGTTTAGACTCCTCTTTTTCGTTATTTATTGACATTCACACTAATTAGGAGTGATATTTTAATACTAATCAGTCCTTTGATGTTGCAATGTAAAACTAGAAATTGTTATTGTCCATGGGACAAAAACGTATGGCTCCCCCACTCGCCTGAACAGACATAATTGACGACTCTAGGTCCAACAGTTCTCTATTGATCGGACATCGTTTTGATAGTCACGGTCACCGCGACCTTGACCTCTGACCTAGTGACCCCAAAACCAATAGGGGTCATCTACTGGTCATGACCAACCATCCTTCCAGGTTTGAGGACCCTAGGTCCAACCATTGTGTAGTTATTGATCGGACATCGTTTTGATAGTGAAGGTCACCGCGACCTTGACCAATGACCTAGTGACCCCAAAATCAATAGGGGTCATCTACTGGTCATGACCAACCATCCTTCAAAGTTTGAGGACCCTAGGTCTAACCATTGTGTAGTTATTGATCGGACATCGTTTTGATAGTCAATGTCACCGCGACCTTGACCTTTGACCTAGTGACCCCAAAATCAATAGGGGCCATATACTGGTCATGACCAACCATCCTTCGAAGTTTGAGGACCCTAGGTCCAACCATTGTGTAGTTATTGATCGGACATCGTTTTGATAGTCAATGTCACCGCAACCTTGACCTTTGACCTAGTGACTCAAAAGCAATAGGGGTCATCTACTTGTAATGACCAACCATCCTTCCAAGTTTGAGGACCCTAGGTCCAACCATTCTCTAGTTATTGATCGGACATCGTTTGTGACACAGACAGACCTACAGACAGACACACAGAAAGCACAAAATCAATATCAATAATTATCCGTCAAAAACAATCGAGTCTGTTACTTCCTTTTCTCGTTTGAGTTTGTGGCATTTCCCCTAATAATAGCCTTTATTCAAGTCAGTAATAAGATAATTGTATTAAAATGTTGCTTGTAACATGTGGCAATGTAATAAACAGTTAACATTGGGTTTAGTGCGTGCGCTAAAACGTTTTTATTTAAACTTCAGCAACTTCAGATAGTTGAAGGTGGTCAATTTATTGGAAGGAAAAATAGGTTTTACCAAACTGCATATATCTGTGAAAACGTTTACAACAGTATATTACATGTAGTTAAATGCTAGAGGAACTAAACTGTATATAAATGAATGTCACTTGTATGCGTATGCTTTTTTGTTAAACACAATTTGACATTCATTCAAGTATACTTATGTTTCTTGTTTCTGTGTAAAAAAAAGAATTTATTAATGTTTTTCTTATATTAATATATACCTATTTTAGGCTCACAAGATACAAATAATGGTTTGCCGAAGGACGAGGGGTATGTTCAATATATATAGATTCAATAGATACACAATTATTCAATACAAGGAAGATGAAAGTCGAAATGAAATGGAGCATTCACAAAACACAGTCAACCAAAAGCACTCACACACAAAACAAAGACAATTACAAGGAAAAAGCGAAGTATGCAACACCACAACCATAAAGGGGTTTACAATATGGGTACCGCCTTGAAACGGTCGGTGACGTCATTACGTTGTCATTATGTATGCAACATACTACAGTCATATTGGCGCAGCACTTCAAGATAAGAAGTCCGCGAATCTGTTCGACCTTCCATAAAACATGTTATATTAACTTTGTTTCTGACGTAATTGCCAACACTATATATTTGTTTCAGTATACTGAATAGCCTGTTTATTTATTTATTTTATCTTTAAAAAAAAAATAGTATTCTAATTATTTAGGTTTAGTTTTAAAACCCAGTTTAACATAAAATGTCTACAGATTGCACGAGACACATGCTGTCGATCCAGAATTCACTGATTGGAGTGATGAAGGGAATTACATGGAGCTTGACGAAGCATCCAGGGTCGATTCGAATGATATGATTAGACAAAGTGGTGCACGGTCTATGGAGTACGAGACACCTGTTGAACAGCATCCGGGGTATGAGATACCATATGATTGGTATTGTCTTGTATATATAAATACTCGTTTCTGACACGTGTACGCCCAAACGTTTACGGTATTTGCTGGAATTTTTTAAACAATACAAACGGAATTATACATCTGAACAAGAAATGTGTCCATGGGACACGGATGCCCCCACTGCAAACCGTCTGCCTAACTGGGACCTTGACCTTTGAGGCATTGACATGATTCTTGCACAATACACACCTTCTCATTGTGATGAACATTTGTGTGATGTGTGACGCAATTCCCTTCTGTAGTTTTGCACTAATGGCCGACAGGAAAAAAATACTTTGACTTTCAACTGTGACCTGGACGTTTGAGGCACTCTGACATGATTCTTGCATGCAACACACCTTCTCAGTGTGATAAACATTTGTGTGAAGTTTGATGCAACTCCCTTCAGTAGTTTCCAAGTAATGGCTGAGACATGAATTGTTTCATGATGTTTTACCTTTGACCTCCAAGTGCGACTTTTAAGATACGGTCATGATTTTTGCGCTGGACACACCTTCTCATTGTGATGAACATTTGTGTGAAGATTGACGAAATTCCCTTCGGTAGTTCCAAGGAATTGCTGAGACACAATTTCGGACGGACGGACGCACGGACAGTGCGATTACTATATACATGCCTCCCTGTGGAGGCATAAAAACAAATAAAACAAATACGTTTAGCAGGCCTAGTGAATTTATTCATACGATTTAGAAATATGAATAAGGAAAAATCTTGTTAGACCCCAAATTCATGTTCATTTAATCATTTTTTGTTCATGTTCATTAAAGGTCTTCATCATGATCCCTGCATTGTTTTAGGTGCTATCTCGCTCGCATCAAAAGAGCAGTGGCAGAAAAACAATAACGTGGCACCAGCGGAAATGGAGTTTCTACGATAGAATTTGCAGCAACTCTGCAGATCAGGGTGAAAAGGTTCTAGGCCCATTTTCGATATTTTATCTAGATGAACATGGAAGAGGAGCCAGGCATGTTCATGCCTGTTAGGCGCCATATAACCTTTTCATGTGTTGGTGCGCCTTAAAACCCCAATTCAATTCAATTGTTCGACTGTCTATAAGCATAACATGTTTATTAGATTGTAGTAAGTGTTTCTCACGTTATTTCACCCACACACTGTTTATTGTTGTAAGTAAAGGTTTATTGTTTTGAATTCTAATTAGTTTAGATTTAGAGTTTTAAAACCTAGTTTACTTTAACCTTCTATAGATTACACGAGACACATACTGTTGATCCAGAATTTCCTGAAGAGAGTGGTGAAGGGAATTTCATGGAGCTTGACGAAGCATCCCGTGCCGATTCGTATGATACGACTGGACAAAGTGGAGCACAGTATTCGGGGTATGTGATACCTGTTGCACAGCATCCGGAATATGAGACACCTGTTGCAGGGCACCCGGGGTATGAGACCCCAGACCTACCACGTGCACGAGAAAACATATGACCAGTAAAGTCTTGTATTTAGCCTTTAGACAGACATGTACAGTCAGTGGAACTAATCATCTATATTGTTTCCCTAGAGTGTACGCCAACATGTTGGAGGTATTTGCTGGAACTTTTAAAAGGATACAATTGGAAAAACTATGTTGTGTAGATCTAGTAGATCTAGTAGCCTAGTGAATAACAAGGTTTTTTAAAAAGAAATCTTTTATATATTTCGGAATGTGAATCATCGTTACTAGGAAGCAGCACTTATTTATTATCTCAAATAACTTCAGAATTACTTTACATTTAAGAACAACATAATCTTAAATAGAGTAAACATTTATGTTTTGCCAACTTTCATGAAGTTGAAATTTCCTTTGAAAACGCCCTTTGAAAAAAACCATTTGACATCATTTTATTTGTAACCGAATGTAGTTTGATTTACTACTAAATGTCTATCATTGTCTATCTCTATCATTGTGTGAAATTTCTATGCAGTCACGTTAGTAGTTTTTGAGTTATGTTGTGGACAAGATATCCATATGGACGTACGGATGGACGGACAATGCGGCAACTATACGCTCTCCTTTCGGGGAGCATAAAAAATACTAACAATGTTCCCGGGGAATTATACGCCTATTTGTTAAGCATTTCATAGCTGCTTCTTATGGACTGGACTGGTTTAAGGTCTATTAAACAACATTCAATTGTTTCTTTAAAGAAGTCTTACCCACAACATGAAGGGTAAGATACGGTGAGATACAACATGAATACAGTTTTCAATGTCCTTTTATATCACATCTTCATAAAATTAGACAAATAAATAGGAAATTAGCCATGTTTAATGTTGAATCAAAATAATTTCAACATAATGACAGGCTGATCATTTTAGAAAAAGTCCCATATCAATATCACATATAGTTTTCAAGAAGTAGTCGCTACAAACTTCTTTTTGAAAAATCTATTTTTAGCCTTGGTGGCCATCTTGAATTTCCGGCCGACCTGACATTTTGCATCAAGAGCAACATTCCAGTGAAGTTTTATGAAAATCCATTAATTATTTTCAGAGGAGTATCCGCTACAAGTTTTTACTATATAACGCTATGTAAACAAAGATAGCCGCTGGCAGCCATGGTTAACGTTGAATCAGAACGAGTTTCGACAAGGACAAACACCATGTCATGCTGATCATTTTAGAAAAAGTCCCGTATCAATATCACTTATAGTTTTCAAGAAGTAGTCGCTGTGTGCATTTAAATGCATTTAAATGCACACATTTAAATGCACACAAACTGTTGTCGTTCGTTCCGTGCATTTAAATGAAAGCATAGTTTCTTTTATAAACGCTGAATGCATCCAAGAACGCAAATGATTTGCATTTTTAAAAAATGCATTTAAATAATGAAATGCAAACGGAATTCAAACGGAGCACAAATGGAACACAAACGAAATGCAATGCATTTTTGGGGTACTTGAATGCAACTGGGTGTGTAAGCTACCTGTTCCAGATTGCTATCATGGAAAATATGTCATCCATATATATCTTGTTCTTTTTCAGAAAGTGACTGTAGAATTTGCTCCTTGAGTTGCTAATAATATCGAAACATAAGGGTCGCTTGCTCATTGCCTATACAGGGCTTCCGTTAATGGGCGTACGGCCGTAAATTACGTCCAAAAATCGTAGTTGTACGGCGAAAATTAACATCGAAGGCGTACAGTGTACTTCCAAAAACTTCAAAGTACGCCGCGATCGTTTACTACGGACGTCCCATAATCTGTAAATTACCGATTATAGCCCCGCCCATCTAATCTAATTTCATTTGAGACTGCCGACGTAACAAGTTGTAAAGCAATTAAAACTCAGTGGAGCCTGTAATTGACAGGTAAATCCGGTTTTGTCCAGTTTTTATCAAGGGTCACACGCATGACTGGTGAGAGGAGAGCGTGTTAATTAGATAATTGGCCTAGCCGCGCATTTCACAAAATGAACGCCAAATTGCTTAGTTTATATTTATTAACCACAAAGTTGAAACTCCTTACACAAACAGATTATACTTTTAAGGCTATTTCTTTTATATCTTTGTGTCATTTTTCTATGTATTTATCAAAGTTACAAATAGAAAAAAATAGGCTATAAATAGTATGCATTTTCCTCATTTCAGTTGAATTTCATAATAACCAAACATTTGTCCAGCATTGTATGTTATTGATAGCTATTGCATTGAATGAATATACACTGAAATTGCAGATGAAACACAGTATGATAGTTGTTTTCATGTCTGGAGTGACAACAGTCGTACAGCTTTAAAACTTCACAACATCTTCACTTACATGACAGCAGTATGTTCCACAAAATGCAGAGGTATCACCATACAATGCTATTAAAGTGCAATTAATGCATGTTTAACCCAACAAAACTCGCTTTATTTTATTTATTTTTATTCAAAGAAAAGTGCACAATGCTTAAACTTTAACAATGTGTATAGATGTAACATACAACAATATAACACAAAACGTTACTAAATGACAAATTATTATTATTTACGAAACCTTATGCCACGGAAATGAAGCGAAGGACCGTTTAGACATAGAATAGGCTAATAAAGGTGCTGCACCTGTTAGATGTATTTTATATAATTAACAATTCATGTCTACCAAATTTTATTTATAAAATGACCTGTAAGATCAACGTATGTTCAGTTGAAGATACTGAAGTTCATGCCTTTCTGATCTTATGCAGATTTAGTGTAATATCTTTCAAGTTTAGTGTCCCTGGATCTGATCCTATGCAGATTTAGTGTAATATCTATCAAGTTTAGTGTCCCTGATTCTGATCCTGTGCAGATTTAGTGTAATATCTATCAAGTTTAGTGTCCCTGGATCTGATCCTGTGCAGAATTAGTGTAATATCTATCAAGTTTAGTGTCCCTGATTCTGATCCTGTGCAGATTTAGTGTAATATCTATCAAGTTTAGTGTCCCTGGATCTGGTCCTGTGCAGAATTAGTGTAATATCTATCAAGTTTATCTATCCTGTGCATACTCCAACAGGAAAATGTTAGCGCCCTTGGAAACATTACACTTTTCATGCCTTGAACTGAGCAAAATACCCAGTTCAAAGCCTTGAAATAATGGAGATCTTAACCTTGCTCCAATTCAATATTGAATTTATGGAACTTATTCGTGTTTAATCAAAACATGCTTAAAATACAATGTACTAAACCCTTCCATAAATTCAATTTTGAACTTCCTGTTCAATTTCCTTAATATCCTAAGCTGCTCCTCTACAAGCTTCTGTAGATGCTGGCAGTGCCGGCTCTTCTACAAGCTTCTGTAGATGCTGGCAGTGCCGGTCTATGCTTATTGATAATCAAGTGCCTGAATCATCAGCTTCTGGTCCATCACAGCCCATGTCCCTAGTGTCACCACTCTCCCCAACCCTAGGGTTCACGGATTCCATTTCTTGCCTTCCTGAATCTGCATGCTTTCGTTTTGATCTGTATCTAAACACAAATGTAAATAATCAATTCACGGTTTCAGATCATATGTAGGACTTATCATTGGCATGCTGGTTGAACCAACAAATTGCGAGACAACATAAATAACAAAATTTCATACATATGTACATTCATATTAAAACTGGTAAATTCATTAATAATCATAACTTCCAGTTTTTGAACCATTTTTCAACAACGACCATTTCTATCCAGTGAATTATGTTGTAGATAAAATTAAACTTTAAAAATCAAACAAACAAAAAACAGATTCTCCAATGAGCATGTGACGAACAGCACCATTAAACTTAAAAGATGCCCCTAAAATCAAAATATATCAAAATTTCAATCTACAATTAAATGTTGGTTAGAAGAGGTGGGGTTGCATTATCTCATGTAACAAGCAAGAGCTCAGGAGGGTATATGGGTGCTCTATTGATAGCATGGATTTAATAACAAAAGAAGAAGTATGTATTCTGTCAATCTGATACGAATTAACTAGGTGTCGAATTAACTAAGTGTCGGTATCAGAGCATATATGTTTTTTAGTCTATTAAACTCTTATTTCTCTTTATAATTGATGTATGTGATACATGATCTATTGATTGATATATAGGGGATATTTGTTGGATTGGAGTGAATATAAGATTTATTTTCATCGAGAAAACTTATATTTTCACGAGTGCTTTAGAACGAGTGGAAATATTTGAGTTTCCTCACTTCGGTAAAAATAAATCCTTTATTCACGACAAAACAACAAATATTCCTTTTATTGTATACTAACAACCTTAGAAATTGTCTTAGATCTAATAAAAAGATGATAACGTCAACAGTTGCGTGACATTATTGTTTATATTTTCACAGTGAAAATATAAACACTGAAAATATAAGGTTTTATTTTAATCATAAAATCCACTATTTCACTGGAAAATATATAAAAAACACATATATCAAGTTTCACCCGATTATCTGAACCACAGGAGTCATCAACGAAGAACAATCCGTAAATTTGAATACCTGACCTCAAGTTTAGTGCCTGACAAACAGTCTATTGATAACATATACACATACAGTTTCACCTAATTCTCTAAAGTGGTTTAGGATCTGATAAAAAATTACTCTTGGAGAATGAAAGTTATATTTAATTATCCCTGCAATTCTTTTATATGTAGAAGTTGGTCTATATCTGATGTTGTTTCAGTGGTTTTACATAAAAAGTACAATTACTTCTACATGTTTAATCTAAGAGTGTGAAATTCTATATGTACTATTGTTGCCTCAATGCTCAATATATATGCATTGGGATTGTGCGTGGGCTCCCTGGATCATGCCCTGGGGGCTGGACTTGGTGGGGGAGTCAAACAATTATTTTTTTCCAAATAGAGTCATGTTGCATATCAAACTGAACGACCCTGCAACAGTGCACTGACTCAAAAAAAATGCCAGAGTGTCTTCTTGCATGGTGAGTAGGGATCAAAATGTAGAACTTAGTCTATAGCTGTTTGTTTTATCAGCTTCTCTGTTTGCAATACAGACTTCAAGCTTTCACTGCATTATCACTGGCTCAAGTGTGAATACCTGCCATTAATTAAAAAGAGCAGGGATATGCGATTTTAATTTTAAGTACTATGCAATTATAGATTGTCCAATTTTTGCTTGTTTGTTTAAAAAGTAACTTTTAATCAAACAAGGTTTGTGAGTAATATGCAATTATAGATAAAACAAGGTAACAATTTGGAATTAATTGCAGTTTAACTTATTAGAACAGAATTTACTCACTTTTCCCATTTCTTGTGATTCAATGTTGCAAAATCATCAACACATGCTATTGCTTTAAGGTATTTAGCTAAACGAAGTAATTCCCGGTCCTTTTCCCTGTTGGAATGAGCTTGTTTAAATGGTCGAATCTGAAATGAATTTGCTCTTTTACATGGTAGAATCTAAACCTCACAATGAATATGTCCAAGACATACCACCAAGCCTTCTGAAACACTCCACCCCTTAATTATTATAATCTGTTATGTAAACATAGATTGAGAAAAACAAACAATTTACTTAATTTTGGAAATGTATGAGGCTGGGCAATACATTTTGTGACATAAATTGGTATAATGTTGAGTGATTAATTGAACACAGATTACAGATTTACATATATTTTTCTCTATTAGGGCCTCGATTTGAAACCTGTTAAGTTTGTAGTTGACAGTATAAAACAAGAATATCGGTAGAACCGATTGATGCTCCCCGAAAAGAACGGATGGACAAAGGGCAATAACTCTAATTTGAATGCAGACAGAATTGAATGCAGACAGAGTTATGGTTCTTGCACTCTGCACTTCCTCTCATTGCCCTATATCATTGTGTGAAGTTTCATTGGAATCCCATCAGTAGTTTCGAAGTTATGCTCAGGACAAAAGTGGACGGACGGAAGGATGGACAGACAAAGCGGCGACTATATGCTCTTCCAAAAATTCCGCATTAAAAAAATGCATAACAGCATGTTCCTGGTTTTTTTCCATGATCTTAAACAGTTAAGATCAAAGCAAACACTAGTCTTTAAGATGGTCAAATCTAAAAGTATATACAATGCTTGTTCAGGCAGTCGAATTTGAAATTTATAATGTGCCTGTATGCTAGTATATATTAGATGGTGGAATCGTAGGTATATCATGCTAGTTTAGATGGTCAAATCTGAAAATGTATGTGCCTGTAAATATAGATGGAATCTGAAATGTATGTGCCTGTAAATATAGATGGTCGAATTTGAAATGTATGTGCCTGTAAATATAGATGGTCAAATCTGAAATGTATGTGCCTGTAAATATATATGGTCGAATCTGAAAATGTATGTGCCTGTAAATATAAATGGTCTAATTTGAAATGTATGTGCCTGTAAATATAAATGGTCTAATTTGAAATGTATGTGCTTGTAAATATAGATGGTCGAATCTGAAATGTATGTGCCTGTAAATATAGATGGTCTAATTTGAAATGTATGAGCCTTTAAATATAGATGGTTGAATTTGAAATGTATGTGCCTGTAAATATAGATGGTCGAATTTGAAATGTATGTGCCTGTAAATATATATGGTCGAATTTGAAATGTATGTGCCTGTAAATATAGATGGTCGAATCTGAAATGTATGTGCCTGTAAATATAGATGGTCGAATCTGAAATGAATGTGCCTTTAAATATATATGGTCGAATTTGAAATGTATGTGCCTGTAAATACAGATGGTCGAATCTGGAATGTATGTGCCTTTAAATATATATGGTCGAATCTGAAATGTATGTGCCTGTAAATATAGATGGTCGAATTTGAAATGTATGTGCCTTTAAATATAAAGGGTAAAATC
This sequence comes from Cyrtodaria siliqua, assembly GCA_037043455.1. NCBI lineage: Eukaryota > Metazoa > Mollusca > Bivalvia > Adapedonta > Hiatellidae > Cyrtodaria > Cyrtodaria siliqua. The sequence goes on from JAWPHD010006778.1 coordinate 134,227, forward strand.
TGACAATGTATGTGCCTGTAAATATACATGGTCAAATTTGAAATGTATGTGCCTGTAAATATAAAGGGTAAAATCTGACAATGTATGTGCCTGTAAATATAGATGGTCGAATCTGAAATTTATAATGTGATTGTTTAAATGGTCAATTCTGAAATTTTATCATTTGCTTATTTAGATGGTAGAATGTGAAATGTAGTATGTGTACGTTTAGATGGTCGAATCTGAAATTTATAACGTGCTTGTTTAAATGGTCAATTCTGACATGTACATTTGAATATAACGAGCTTGTTTAGATGATATAATCTGATTATTAATAGTAGTATGGTATGCACAAATGCAAAACATGTGGCATGAACTTAGGTCAATAACAAGAATATCGATAGAACCGATGGATGCTCCCTGAATTGGGTGCTTTGTATTACAAAGGGCAATATAATTTAAATGCAGCTAGAGCTATGGTTCTTATGATCTCTTGCATTGCCCTTTATCATTGTGTGAATTTTCATTACAGTACCTTTCGTAGTTTTCGAGTCATATTCCGGACAGAGAATTACAAATATAAACTTACCAAGGGCAATAACTCTAATTTAAATTAAGATAAAGTTATGGTTCCTATATTCTGCTCTTATTCTCATTGCCCTCTATCATAGTGTGAAGTTTTATTGTCTCACTCATAGTTTTACAGTTAAGCTCTAGACAAGAATTATAAGTATAAAATAACAAACGGCAATAACTCCAGTTTGAATGAGACAGAGTTACGGTTTTTGTGCTCTGCATTTCCTCTTATTGCCCTTTATCATTGTGTGAAGTTTCAATACAGTCCCAATGCATGTACTTTCGAAGACAAGAATTTTCTGTTTGACTATTATGTATATATGCATTAAAAATACAAAGGTCATAACTCAGTGGAAAATTATCGAACAGGAACGTCACGAAAATATGCGCATCTCCGCTTGATATTTATACTTCCTAGTAAGTTTCGCGAAATTCTAACAGGGCGTTATAGAGAAATAGCCCGGACAAGAATTTGCACAGACGGACAAGGCGGTGACTATATGCGCCCCTGAATTTTTCGGGGAGCATGAAAAACAGAAAATGTAACAGTTTGACTTCAATAATAATTCTCTATTTAAACTGTATGTCTGCATGATTTCAGTTTTAAACTTTCTGTAAACTTAACAGATTAACTTTAAAGATTACATTACAATATGCATATGCCATATCTTGGAAATAAAAAGTTTAAACATTAAAGGTTAAATTATCCTTTCTTCTCTGACAATAGGCCTGCCAAAACTTTTTAACAGAAAATCCTGAGATTTTTAAAATTCAAGATTTAAAGCGCGTGATGACCACTTTTAAATGGAAATTTGGAGCACACAACTTGATTTTCGCACATATTTTTTTAAAGCACAAATTTAAATTATGTATGCAATTAATACAACTTGATGCATTGTTTGATAGTTATAGAAAATAATAGATTAGCAGACAAAAATAGTTTGTTTTAAGAAGGACTGCAAAATTTGATTAGAAATACTTGGTTTAATTACTACCACAACAGTTTTTTCATGAACGTGCACTTACTTTTCTAGAAAATATAGCTGGTAAACTGTGAAAATATAGCGGATAAATCATGAACATTTGTTTTGATTGAAAATCCGGAGATTGTACACTAAAATCCGGAGAGCGACTGAAAAATGATTTGGCAGGCCTGTGACAGGTATGTGGACATATAAAAACAATTAGCTCATATTAATGTATAACATATATACATTTACCTTTAGACCCGTTTGAGGATTCATTATAAAGTTTCTCCTAATGTCGTCAAACATTATGGTGTTATGTGGACCCCAGTGTTCATACTTGCCCCATATCACTCCGAGTGGCTTCACCTGGCAGAGAGAAATTGACAATCCATGGGTACTTTATATCTTTATTTATTGAGTATATGGTAATACTCCATCTGACACAATCTCATTTTTTTTAGAGATTGTTCTATTTCTTCTTTCAAAGGAACCGCGAGTGGTTCCCGGACAAGAATAGGCCGAATGTTTATCCATGCTGAGGGATAAAATCCACCCCAAATTCATGTTCATTTTGTCATGTTACTCTAAGGTCTTCATCATCAGGTGTAACGCGAGTGGTGGCAGAAAACAATGAGTTGGTTCCAGCGAAAAATAATGTCTACAACAGAATTTGCAGTAACTCTGCAGGTGAGAAGATTTTAGGCCTATTCTGCATAGTTGTATCTCCATGAAAATGGATCGTGGGCCTGGAATGTCTATTCTGTCAGGCTTTTTTGTGTTGGTGCACTGCAAAACTTGTGTGGATATACCTCAATCACCCATACTTAAATGTGTGGATATACCTCAATCACCCATACTTGAAAGTGTGGATATAGGATTTACCTCAATCATCCATACTTGAAAGTGTGGATATAGGATATACCTCAATCACCCATACTTGAAAGTGTGGATATAGGATTTACCTCAATCATCCATACTTGAAAGTGTGGATATAGGATATACCTCAATCACCCATACTTGAAAGTGTGGATATAGGATTTACCTCAATCATCCATACTTGAAAGTGTGGATATAGGATATACCTCAAACATCCATACTTGAAAGTGTGGATATAGGATATACCTCAATCGTCCATACTTGAAAGTGTGGATATAGGATATACCTCAAACATCCATACTTGAAAGTGTGGATATAGGATATACCTCAATCGTCCATACTTGAAAGTGTGGATATAGGATATACCTCAAACATCCATACTTGAAAGTGTGGATATAGGATATACCTCAATCATCCATACTTAAAAGTGTGGATATAGGATATACCTCAATCGTCCATACTTAAAAGTGTGGATATAGGATATACCTCAATTGTCCATACTTAAAAGTGTGGATATAGGAGGGGGGTTACTTGTAATAACTTGATTCCGATCACTGAAGTCTATAACATCATTAAAAGCTCTAGCAAAACGAATGAGCTGGGAGACATAAACCCTATATGATGTAGCACGAGGTACATCCCCATCCAGGTGTGGATATGGTAGTTAACGATGTTAAAGTTGAAGTCATCTCTCTTATCATAGATTTTAGTAAGTATGAAATCATTAGAAATTGAGAGATGAAGATCGAGGAATGCTGCTTCAGTACCGAAATGTTGGTTTTATTCAACGTGAGCTCTGGTGGATAAATGTTAGTAACATATGAGCAAAGAACGGATTATCAATATTGAGTATGTCATCTAGATACCGAGATGTATTATTAAACGCATCAATAACTTCACTCTGGCTAGCAGGTGACAAACTCAACGTAAAATCTCTTTCATAGCAGTACAAAAACAAAACTCTGACAAGTGGCGCACAGGTAGTACCCATAGGAATACCAACAAAACAGTAAAGAGTTTTACAGTATCTTATAAAGATCCTATCGAGAAGGGAAAATAACACTCTACAAACATCGGCACATGTCCACAAATTATAATTATCAAAAGGAGCGTTTGTAAAGAAAGCCCTGACATTATGTGTGGATATACCTCACTCACATATACCTACAAGTGTGGGTATACCTCAATTACACATACTTAAAAGAGTGAACATACCTCAATTATCCCAAACTTAAGTATCTGGACATACCTTAATCACCCCATAACGGGTATGTGGACATACCTTAATTACCACATACTTCAATGTATAAACACATCTCAACCACCCCATACCGCATTTATCCCATACTTAAATGTGTGGACATTCTAGTACCTCAATCACCCCATACTGGGGTGTGTGGACATATCTCAATCATCCCATACTTAAGTGTGGACATAGCCTCGGTCACCCGGCCCGCTTTTGATTTCTTTGTTACACTATGCTACACGGATCCAGAACCAGGGCCTGGGGGAAAATAGGACGTTTGAAATCGCCCTCTAGTTTTGGGCGATTTTGGTGAGATTTTTAGAGATTCAACGAGACTTTCAAAAAAAACATGTTTTTAAGTTAATTTAATAATATTTTCTTATTTTTAACTTATGAGACACAGCAAGTGATGTTAAACAGTTTAACTGCTGCATCAGCAATTGACGTTGTACTTGTTTTTACAACATGTCACGCAAACGTCGACTTTATGAGCGTGAAAAAAAGCGTGAATAAACTGTGTCAATCGCTAGTGGGCGCTTTAATTGGCCTAATCTGCCCAGACCGATATCTGCAAGTAAGACATATGCATGATACGGTCTAACTGGCCGAGACTAGTGTGGACATACCTCAATCACCCCATACTTAAGTGTGGACATACCTCAATCACGCCATACTTAAAAGTGTGGACATACCTCAATCACGCCATACTTAAGTGTTTGGACATACCTAAATCACCCCAAACTTATGTGTGTGGACATACCTCAATCACCCCATGAAGGGTATTTGGACGTACCAAAATCACCCGTACTTAAGTGTATGGACATATCTTAATCACACTATGACGGGTATTTGGATGTACCTCAATCAACCCATACTTAAGTGTATGCAAATACTTTAATCACCCCATGACAGGTATTTGGATGTACCTTAATCAACCCATACTTAAGTGTGTGGACATACCTCAATCACCCCATACTTGGGTGTATGGACACTGATCATGGATAAACTGTCCATCATAAAGCAGAGTCTGTAAGCAGTGTGTGTGGAGACCCCTAGCTCCTTCATCTTCACCTCGATCCACTTCATACTGGTGGCAGCTGCAACAGATCAATCACAAATACATATTAATGAAAGCAACACTGTCATTATGTGTGTTCAGGTTATTATACACTTCAATAGAAATAACTAGAAATGTGTCTGCGGACAGGAAGGAGCCTTGCTGTTAGGTATCAGCAGCAGTTAGGACATAATAATGCGACGATATGTGTAACTGGATTTCATATTATTATGTAAGTACACGTATTGTCAAATCTGCTGAGAAGTTCAGAAGGAGTAGTCGGGGCAGGAAGTGTGACTTTCACCCCACCCCCACCTCACTACCTGATATATGGCGGGGGCATTAAACAAAAGGCCCAAGAGGGCCTGTGGACGCTCTACTGGCTAAAGATAAAGTTTATGCACAAGGGGCCATAACTCTTTCA